>JAWPHD010004808.1:0-178221 GCA_037043455.1 Cyrtodaria siliqua
CCCCCCCCCTCTCCCCCCCCCCTCCCGTCCCGCCCCCCCCCGCCTCCCCTCTCCCCCCCCCCCTCCCCCCCCCCCCCCCTCCCGCCTCCCTCCCCCCCCCACCTCCCACCCCCCCCCCCCCTCCACCCCCTCCTCCCCGCCCACCCCCCTCTCCCCCTCCCTCCTCCCCCCCTCCCCCCACCCCCCCTCTCCCCCCCCCCCCCCCCCCCTCCCGCCCCCCCTCCCCCCCCCCCCCCCCCCCCCCTCCTCCCCCCCCCCTCCCCTCCTCCCCTCCCCCCTCCTCCCCCCCCCCCTCCCCCCCCCCTCTCCCCCTCCCCCCCGACCCCCCCCTTCCCCCCCCCCCCCTTCCCCCCTCCCCCTTACCTCCCCCCCTCCCCGCCGCCCCCCTCCCCCCCGCCCTTCCCGCCCCCCCTTCCCCTCCCCCCCAGCCCCCTCCCCCCACCCCCCCCTCCCCCCCCCCTCCCCCCGCCCCCCCCCCTCCTCCTCCCCCCCCCCGCCCCCCCGCCCCCTCCTCCCCCCACCCTCCCCCCCCCCTCCCCCCACCCCCCCCCCGCCTCCCCTCCCTCCCCCTATCCCCCCCCCCCCCCTCCCCCCCCCCCCCCCTCCGCCCCTCACCCCTCCCGCCCCTTCCCCCCTCTCCCCGCCCCCTCCCCCCCCTTCGCCCCACCCCCCCGTCTCCCCCCTCCCCCCCCCCCCCTCCCCCCCCCTCCCCCCCCCCCCCTCGCCCTCCCCCTCCCCCTCCCCCCCCCCACCCCCCCCCCCCTCCCTCCTCCCCCCCCTGCCCCCCTCCCCCCCCTCCCCCTCCCCTTCCCCCCCTCCCTCCCCCCTCCCCCCCCCTTCTCCCCTCTGCCCCCCCTCCCCCCCCTCCCCCCCCCCCCCCCGCCCCCCTCCTCCCCTTCCCCTCCTCCCCGCCCCCCCCCCCTCCCCCTCGCCCCCCCTTCCTCCTCGCCCCCCCCCCCTCTCCCCCCCCCCCCCCCCCCCCCCCCCCCCTCCCCCCCCCCCCCCCTCCCCCCCCCCCCCTCCCCCCCCCCCTCCCCCTTCCCCCCCCCCCACCCCCCCTCCCCCCCTCCCCCCCTCCTCCCCTCCCCGTCCCCCCCTTCCCGCTCCCCCCCCCTCCCCGCCCCCCCCCTCCCCCCCGCTCCCACCCCCCCTTCCCCCCCCCCCGCCCCTCACCCCCTCCCCCCCCCTCCCCCCTCCCCCTCCCCCCCCCCCCGCCCTCCCCCCCCCCCCTCCCCCCCCCCCCTGCCCCCCCCCCTCTCCCCCCCCCCTCCCCGCCCCCCCCCTCCCCCCCCTCCCCCCCACCTTCCCCCCTCCCCCCCCCTCCCCCCCCCCCCCCTCCCCCCCCTCCTCTCCCCCCCCCCTCCCCCCCCCACCCCCTCCCTCCCCCCCCCCCTTCCCCCCCCCGCCCTCGTCCCCTCCCCCCTGCACCCCCCCCACCCCCTCCCACCCCCCCTCCCCCCTCTTCCCCTCCCCCCCCTCCCCCCCCTCCCCCCCCTCTCTCCCCCCCTCCCCCCCCCCCCCCCCCTCTCCCCCCCCCTCGGCCTCCCCCCCCCACCCCCATCCCCTCCCCCCCCTCCCTCCTCCCCTCCCCCCCCCACCCCCCCCCCCCCCCGCCCCCGCTCCCCCCCTCCCCCCACCCCCCCTCCTCCCCCCGCCCCTTCCCCTTCCCCCCCGCCCCCCTCCCCCCCCCCCCGCCCCCCCCTCCCCATCCCCCCCCCCTCCCCCCCCCTCCCCTCCGCTGCCCCCCCCCCCCTCCCCCCCCACTCCCCCCCTCCCCCCCTCCCCTGCTCCCCCCCTCCCCCCCTCTCCCCCCCCCCCACATCCCCTCCCCCACTCCCCTCCCCCTCCCCCCCCCTCCCCCCCCCCCCCTCCTCCCTCCCCCCCACCCCTCCCTCCCCCTCGCCCCCCCCCCCCTCCCCCCCTCCCCCCCCCCTCCCTCCCTCTCCCCCCTCCCCTCCCCCTCCCTCTCCTCCCCGCCCCCCCCCCCCCCCCCCCCCCTCCCCCCCATCCCCCCCTCCCCCCCCCCCCCTCCCTCCCCCCTCTCCCCCCCTCCCCCCCCCCCTGCTTCCCTCCCCCTGCCCCCCCCACCCCGCCCCCCCCTCCCGCCCCTCCCCTCCCCTCCCCCCGCCCTCCTCCCCCCCCCCCCCCCTCTCCCCCCTCCCCTCCTCTCCCCCCACCCCCCCCTCCCCCTCTCCCTCCCCCCCCCTCCCCTCCCCCTCCCCCCCCGCCCCCTCCGCATCCTCCCCCACCCCGCCCCCCCCCCTCCCCCCTGCCTTCCCCCCCCTCCCCCCGCCTCTCCCGCCCTCCCCCTCCCCCCCCCCCGCCGCCCCCCCTCCCTCCCCCCCCCCCTCCTCCACCCCACCCCTCACTGCCCCCCCCCCCCCCCGCCTCCCGCCTCCCCCCCCCCCGCCTCCCCTCCCCCCCGCCCCCCCGCCTCCTCCCCCCTCCCCCTCCTCCCGCCCTCCTCCTCGCTGCCCCCCCCCGCCCCTTCCCCCTCCCCCCCTCTCCTCCCCACTCCCCCCCCCCCCCACCCCCTCCCCCCGCTCACCCCCCCTCCCCCTGCCTCCCCCTCCCCCCGCCCCCCCCCCCCTCCTCCCCCCGCCCCCCGCCCCTCCCCCCCCCCCCCACCCCCCCCCCCCCCCTCCCTCCCCCCTCCCCCTCCCCCCCCTCCCCGCCCTCCCCTCTCCCCTTCCCCCCCGCCCCCCCCCCCCCTTCCTCCCCCCCCACTCCCCCCCCCCTCCGCCCCCTCACCTCCCTCTCTCCCCCTCCAGCCCCCCTCCCCCCCCTCCCCCCCCCGCCCCCTTCCCCCCCCCCCTCCACCCCCTCCCCCCCTCCCTCCCCCCCGCCCCCCCCCCCCCCCCCCCGCCTCCCCCCTCCCACGCCCCCTCCCTCCCCCCCCCCCCTCTCCCCTCCCCCCCTCCCTCCCCGTCCCCCCCCCTCTCCCCCCACCCCCGCCCCACTCCCCCCCCTTCCTCCCCCCCCTCCCCCCCCTCCCCCCCCCCCCCTTTCCCCCTCCCACCCCCCCCCCCCTCCCCCCCCCCTCCCTTGCCCCCCCCCCCTCCCCCTCCCTCCCCCCCCTCCCCACCCCCCCGTCCCCCCCTCCCCCCCCCTCCCCCCCCCCCTCCCTCCCCCCCCTTCCCCCCCCCCACCCCCCCCCCCCGCCCCTCCCCCCCCCACCCCCTCCCCCCTCCCTCCCCCCCCCTCCCCCCCCCCCCGCTCCCCTCCCCCTCCCCGCCCTCACCCCCCCTCCCCCTCAGCTCCCATCCTCCCTCCCCCCTCCCCCCCCCCCCCCCCCCGCCTCCCCCCCCCCCCCCCTCCCCCTCCCCCCCATCCACCCCCCCCCCCTCACCCCTCCCCCCCCCTCCCCCCCCCCCCCCTCCTCCCCCCCCCTCCCTCCCCCCTCCCCTCCCCTCTCACCCCCTCCCCCTCCCCCCCCCCCGCCCCCCCTGCCCCCCGCCCCCCACCCCCCCCTCCGCCCTCCCCCCTCCCCCCCCCCCTCTCCCCTCCCCCCCCCGCCCCCCTCCCCCCCCCCCCCCCTCCCCCTCCCCCCCTCCTCCCCCCCCCTCCCCCCCGCTCCCCCCGTCCCCCTCGCCTCCCCCCCCCCATCTTCCCCCACCCCCTCCCCCCCCCCCCCTCACCCCCCCCGCCCCCACCCCCGCCCTCCCTCTCCCGCTCCCCCCCCCCCCTCCCCCCCCCTCTTCCCCCCCCCACCCCTCCCCCCCTCCCCCCCCTCCCCCTCCTCCCCCCCTCCCCCCTCCCTCCCCCCCCCCCCCCCCTCCCCTGTCCCCCCCCCCCTCCCTCCCTGCCCCCCCCTCCCCTCCCACCCTCCCCTCCCCCCCCCCCCCTTCCTCCCCCCGCTCCCCCCCCCCCGCCCGCTCCCCCACCCCCCTCCCCCCCCGCCTTGCCCCCCTCCCCCCCGCCCCTCCCCTCCCTCCCCCTCCCCCCTCCCCCTCGCCCCCTCCCCCCTTCCCCCCCCCCTCCCCCCCCTCCCTACCCCTCCCCCCCCCCGCCCTCCCCCCTCACCCCCACCCCCCCCCCCTGCCCCCCCGCCCTCCCCTCCCCCCTCCCCTTCCTCCCCCCCTCCTCCCCCCCTCCCCCCCCCTCCCCCCCCTCCTTGCTCCCCCTCCCCCCGCCCCCTCCCCTCCCCCCCCCCCTCTCCGCCCCCTCCCCCCCCCCCTCCACCCGCGCCCCTCCCCCCCCCTCCCCCCCCCCCCCCCCCCCCCCCTCTCCCCCCGCCCCCCCTCCCTCCCCCCCTGCCCCCCCCCACCCCCTCCCCCACCCCCTCCCCCCCCCCCCCCCCCCTCCTCCCCTCCCTCGCCCCCTCCCCCTCCCCCCCCCCCCCCCCCCCCCCTTCCCCCCCTCGCCCCTCCTTCCCCCCCTCCCTCCCCCCCCCCCTCTCCCTCTCCCCCCTCCCCCTCCCCCTCCCCCTCCCCCCCCTCCCTACCCCCCCCCCTCCTCCCCCTCCCTCCCCTCCCTTCCCCCGCTCCCCCCCCCCCCCCACCCCCCCGCACCCCTCCCCCTCCCCCCCCTCCCCGCCCCTCCACCGCCTCTTCCCACCCCCCCCCTCCCTCTCCCTCCCCTCCCCCCCCCCTCCCCTCCCGCCTCCCACCCCCCCCCGCCCCTCCTCCTCCCCCCCCCACCCTCCCCCCCGCCCCAGCCCCCCCCCCCCCCCTCAACCCCCGCCCCCCCTTCTTCCCGCACCCCCCCCCTCCCCGCCTCCCCCCCCCCCCTCCTCCCCCGCCCCCACCCCCCCCCCCCCCCCCCCCCCCTCCTCCCCCCCCTCCTCCCCCTCCCTCCCATCCGCCTCCCCCCCCACCCTCCCCCCTCGCCCCCCCCCCCCCCCCCCCCCCCTCCCCCCCTTCCGCCCTCCCCCCCGCCCCCCCCCCCCTCTCCCCCTCCCCCGCCCCCCCCTGCCCCCCCCCCCCCCCCCTTCCTCCCCCCCCCCCGCTCCTCCCCCTCCCTCCCCCCTCCCTCCCGCCCCCCCCTCCACCCCCCGCTCCTCCCCCGCCCCCCCCTCCCGCCCTGCCCCCCCCCCCCCCCCCCTCCTCCCCTCCCCCCCCGCCCCCCCTCCTCCCCCCCCCCCCCCTCCCCCTTCCCCCCCCCCCTCCCCTCCACCCCCTCCCCCCCCCCTTCCCCCCGCCCCCCCGCCCCATCCCCCTCCCCCCCTCCCCCCCCCCCTCCCCCCCGCCTCCCCACCCCCCCCCCCCTCCCCTCCCCCCTTCCCGCCTTCCCCCCCCTGCCCTCCCCCCCCTCCCCTCTCCTTCCCACCGCCCCCGCTCCTCCCCCCCCCCCCTCCCTCCCCCTCTCCCCCCCCCCCCCCCCCTTCCCCCTCCCCTCCCCCCTCCCCTCCCCCCCCCCCCCCCTCCCCCCTCCCTCCCTCCCCCTCCTTCCCCCTCCTCCCCCCCCCCCCCCCCGCCCCCCCCTCCCCTCCCCCCTCCCCCCCCCCCGCCCCCCCCCCCCGCCCCCTCCCCCCCCCCCACTCCCCCCCCCCCCCCTCCCCCCCCCCCCCGCCCCCCTTCCGCCCTCCCCCCCTCCCCCCCCTCCCCTCCCCCTCCCCCTCCCTCTCTCCCCCCTTCCCCTACCCCCGCTCACCCTCTCCCCCTCCTCTCCCCCCTCTCCCCCTCCCCCTCCCCCCCTCCCCTCTCCCCTCCCCCGCCCCCCCCCCCTCCCCCCCCCCCCCCCCTCCCCCGCCTCCCCCTCCTCCCCGCCCCTGTCCCCCCCCCCCCCCTTCCCCCCCCCTCCCTCCCCCCCTCCACCCCTCCGCCCCCCCCCCCCCTCCCCCCTCCCGTTTCCCCCCCCCCCCTTCCCCCCTCCCTCACCCCGCCCCCCCCTCACCACCCCCCACCCCTCCGTCCCTCCCCCCCCCTCTCCCCCCCTCCTCCCCCCCCCCTCTCCCTCCCCCTCCCTCCCCTTCCCCCCCCTCCCCCCCCCCCTCCCCCCCCCCTCCCCCCCCTCCCTCCCTCCCCCCCTCCCCTCCCATCCCCCCTCCCCCCCCTCCTCCCCCCCCCCCCTTCCCCTCCCCCGCCCCACCCCCCCCCCCCCTCCGCCCCCTCCGCCCCTCCCCCCCTCCCCTCCCTCCCCCCCCTCCCCCCTCCCCTCCCCTTCCCCCCCCTCTCTCCCCCTCCCACTCCCCGCCTCCCCTCTCCCCGTCCCCCCCCCCCGCCTCCCCCCCCTTCGCCCTCCCCCCGTCCCCCTTCCTCCCCCCCGTCCCCCCTCCCCCTCCCCCCCCCCTCCCCCCCCCCCCCCACCCCCCCTCCCCCCGCCCCCTCACCCCCCCCCCCCCTCTCACCCCCCCCCCCCCCCCTCCCCCCCCCCACCTCCCCTCCCTTCCCCCCTCCCCCCCCTTCCCCCCCCCTCCCTCCCCAGGCCCTCCTCCCCCCGCCCTCCTCGCCCCCCCCCCTCCCCTCCCACCCCCCCTCGCCCCCCCCCCCCCCCAGCCCCGCCCCCCCCCCCCTCTCCTTTCCCCCTCCTCCCCCCCCCCCCTCCTCCCTCCCCCCGCCCCCCCCCCTCCCCCCCTCCCCCCCTTCCCCTCCCCCCCCCCCTCCCGCCCCCTCTCCCCCCCTCCCCCCCCTCCCCCTCCCCTCCCCCCCCCCCCCTCCTCCCCCCGCCCTCCCACGCCCCTCCCCCTCCTCCCCCCCCCCTCCCCAGCCACTCCCCCCCTTCCCCTCCCCCGCCTCCCCCCCCCCACCCCCTCTCCTCCCCTCCCCCCTCCCTCCCCCTCCCCCCCTCCCGCCCTCCCCCCCCCTCCCCTCCCCCACTTCCGCGCCCCCCCACCCCCCCCCCCCCCCCCCCCCCTCCCCCTCTCCCCCCCACCCCCCCCGCCTCCCCCTCCCCCCCCTCCCCCCCCCTCCCCCCCGCCCGCCCCTCCCTCCCCCCCCCCCTCCCCCCCTCCTCCCCTCCCCCCTTCCCCCTCCTCTCCCCTCCCTCCCCCCCCCCCCGCCCCCCTCCTCCCCTCCCCCCCCCCCTCCCCCCCCCCCCCCCCCCCCTGCCCCCCCCCCCCCTTCCCGCCCCCCCCTCCCCCCCCCTCCTCCCGCCCCCCCCCCCCCCCCCGCCCCTCCCTCCCCTGCCCCCCCCTCCCCACCCCCTCTCCCGCCCCCTCCCCCCCCCCTCCCCCCCCCCCTCCCTCCCCCCCCTCCCCGCCTCCCCCCCCCCCTCCCCCCCCCCCCCTCCTCTCCCCTCTTCCCGCCCCCCCGCACCCCCCCCGTCCCCCCACCCGCCCCCCTCCCCCCCCCCTCCCCCCCTCCTCCCTCCCCCCTCTCCCCTCCGCTCGCCGCCCCCGCTCTTCCCCCCCTCCCCCTCCCCCTCACTCCCCCCCCCCTCCCTCGCCCCCCCCCTCTCCTCCCCCCCCCCCCCTCCCCCCTCCCCCCACCCCCCTCCCGCCCCACCCCCCCCCCCTCCCCCCGCCCCCCCCCCCCCCCTCCGCCCCCCTCCCGCCCCCCCCCTCCCCCGCCCCCGCCCCCTCTCTCCTCCCCCCCCTCCCCCGCCCCCCCCACCCCCCCCCCCCCTTCCCTCCTCCCCCCCTCCCCCCCCCCCCGCCTCCCTCCCCTCCCCCCCCGACCCCCCCCCTCCCGCCCTCCGCCCCCCCTCCCCCCCTCCCCCCCCTCCCCTGCCCCCCCCCCTTCCACCCGTCCCTCCCCCCCCCCCCCCCCCTCCCCCCTCACCCCCCCCCCGCCCCCCTGCCTCCTCCCCCCCCCCCCCCTCCCTCCCCGCCCTCCCCCCCGCCCCCTCCCCCCACTCCCCCCCCCTCCTCCCCCCCCTCCTCCCCCACCCTCTCCCCCCCCTCCCGCCCCCCTCCCCCCCTCCCCCCCCCCTCTCCACCCCCCGCCCCACCCTTCCCCCCCCCCCCTTCCCCCCCCCCCCCCCCTCCCGTCCCCCCCACCCGTCCCCCCTCCCGCCCCGCCCCTCCCCCCCCCTCCCGCCCCTCCCCACCCCCCTCCCGCCCTCCACCCCCCCGCCCTTCCCCCCCCCCCCCCTCCCCCCTTCCCCCCCTCCCCGTCTCCCCCCATCCCCCCCCCACTCCCGCTCCCCCTTCCCCCCCCGCACCCCCTCCCTCCCCCACCCCCCCCTCCCCCACCCTCCCCCCTCCCTCCCGCCCTCCTCCTCCCCTCCCCCCCCGCTCCCCCCCACCCCCCCCCTCCCGCCTCCCCCCTCCCCTCCCCTCCCCCCCCCCCGCCCCCCGCCCCCTCCCCCCCCTCCGCCCCCCCCCCCCCCCCCCTCCCCACCTCCCCCCGCCCCCCCCCCCCCCTCCCCCCCCCCCCCCTCCCCTCTCTCCCCCTCCCCCCCCTGTCCCCCCCCCCCTCCCCCCCTCGCCCCCCCTGCTCCCCCCCCCCCCCCCTCGCCCCCCCCGCCTGTCCCCCCCCCCTCCCCCCTTCCCTCCCCCCCCCCCCCGCCCGTCCCCCCACCCCCCCCACCCCCCCCCCCCCCCCCCCCCCCCCCCCCTCCCCTCCCTCCCTCCCCCTCCCCTTCCCCCCCCTCCCTCTTCCCCCCCCCCCCCTCCCCCCACCCCCCCCCCCCCCCCCCTCCCTCCCCCCCCTCCCCCCACCTCCCTCCCCCCCCCCTCCCCCCCCTCCGCCCCGCTTCCCCTCCCTCCCCCCCTCCCCTCTCCCCGCCCTCCGCCCACCCCCTCCCCCTCCCCCCCCCTCCCCCCCCCCCCCCTCCCCCCCCCTCCCCAACCCCCCGCCCCGCCCCCTCCCCCCCTCTCCCCCTCCTCTCCCTCCCCTCCCCGCCTCCCCCCCTACCCCCAGCCCCCCCTCCCCCCCCTCCCCCCGCCCCCCCGCCCTCCCCCCCCCTCCTCCCCCCCCTTCCCCGCCCCCTCCCCCTTCCCCCCCCCCCTACCCCCCTCCCCCCCCTCCCCCCTCCCCCCTCCCCCTCCCCCTCCCTCCCCCCCTGCCCACCCCACCCCTCCCCCCCCCCCCGCCTCCCCCCCCTCCCCCCCCCCCTCCCCCCCCCTCCCTCCCCCCCTGCCGCCCTCACCCCTTCCTCCCCTCCCCCCCCCTCCCCCCCTCCCCCTTCCCCCCCCCACCCCTCCCCTCCCCCCTCCCCCCCCCCCGTCCCCCCCCTTCCCCCCCCCCTCCCCCTCCTGCCCCCCCCCCCCTCCTCCCCCTCCCTCCCCTCCCCCTCCCCCCGCCCCACCCTCCCTCCTTCCCCCCCCCGCCCCCTCTATCCCCCCCCCCAGCCCCCCCCTTCCCCCCCTCCCCCCTCCCCCATCCTGCCTCCCCCTCCCCCCTCCCCCCTCCCCTCGCCTCTCCCCTTCCCCCCTCCCTCCCCCCCCTTCCCCGCCCCCCCCCCTCCCCCCCCCCCCCCGACTCCCTTCCCCCCTCCCGCCCTCCCCCCCCCCCCCCCCCCCCCCTCGCTCCCCCCTCCCCCTCCCCCCCCCTCTCCCTACCCTCCTGCCCTCCAGCTCGCCCCCTCCCCTCGCCCCCTCCCCCCCACCGCCCCCCCTCCCCGCTCCCCCCCCCCCCCTCCCCTCCCCCCCCTCCCCCCTCCCCCTCCCCTCCCCCCCCCCGCCCCTCCGCTTCCCCCACCCCCCCCTCCCCCCCCTCCCCCCCCTCTCCCCCCCCCACCCCCGCCCCCCCCCCTCCCTCCTCACCCCTCTCCCCCCTCCCCCCGCCCCTCGCCCCCACTCCGCTCACCCCCTCCTCCTCCCTGCCCCCCCCCTCCCCCCCCTCCTCCCCCCCCGCTTTCCCCCTCCCCCACCCCCGGTCCCCCCCCCCTCCTTCCCCCTCCCCCCGCCCCCCCTCTCCCCCCGCCCCTCCCCCCTCCCCCCTTCTCCCCCTGCCCACCCCACCGCCCGTCCCCCCCCCCCGTCCCCCCCCCCCCCTCCCCCCCCCTCCCCCCCCCTCCTCCTCCGCCCCTCCCCTCCCCCCCCCCCCCCCCCGCCCTCCCCCTCCCCCCCCCTCCCCCCCCTCCCCCCACTCCCTCCCCCCCCTCCTCCCCCCTAGCCCCCCTCCCCCTCCCCCCCCTCCCCCCTCGGCCTCCCGCCCCCCCCGCCACTCCCCCCTCCCCCCCCCTCCCCCGCCCACCGCCTCTCCCCCCTCCCCCCTCACCCCGCCCCCTCCCCCCCCTCCCCTCCCCCCCCCACCCCTCCCCCCCCGCCCACCCCCCCCTCCCCTCCCTCTCCTCCCCCTTCACCTCCCTTCCCCCCCTCCCCCTTCCCCCCCGCTCCCCCCCCTTCCCGCGCCCCCCCCTCCCCCTCCCCTATCCCTCCCCTCCACCCCCTCCCCCCCCTCCCCTCCCCCCTCCCCTCCTCCCCGCCCTCCCCACCCCCCTCTCCTCCCCCCCCCCCTCCCCCCCTCCCCCTTCCCCCCCCCTCCCCCCCCTCCCACCCCGACCCCCCCCCCCCCCCCCCCCCCCCTCCCCTCCCCCCGCCCCCCCCCCCCCCCCCACCTCCGCCCCCCCCTCCCCCCTCCCCGCCTCCCCCCCACCCTCCCCTCCCCGCCCTCCCCTCCCCCTCCTCCCCCCCCCCCCCCCCTCGCCGCCTCCCCCCTCCCCCCCCCCCCCCCCCCCTGCCCTCCCCCCCCCCTCCTCCCCCTCCCCCCCCTCCCCTTCCCACCTCCCCCCCCCTCCCCTCCCCCCCCTCCCCCTCCCCCCCCCTCCCCCTCCCTCCCTCCCCCCCCCCGTCTCCCCCGCCCCTCCCCCCCCCCCCCCCCGCCCCCCTCGCCCCCCCCCCCTCCCCCCCCCTCCCTCCCCCCCCCCTCCTCCCCCCCCCCATCCCGTCCCTCCCCGCCTCCATCCCCTCCGCCTCCCCCCCCTACCCCCTCCCCCCCCGTCCTCCCCCCTGCCCCCCCCCTACCTCCCCCCCCACCCCTCCCTCCCCCCCCTCCCCCCTCCCCCCTCCCTCCCCCCCGCCCTCCCCCCTCTCCCCCTCGCCTCCCCCCACCCCACCCCTCCCCCTCCCGCCCCCCACCCTCCTCCCCCCCCTCCCACCCCTCCCTCCCCCCCCCCTTCCCCCCCCGCTCCCCCCCCTCCCCCTCCTGCCTCCCTCCCCCCATCCCTCCCCGTCCCCCCCCCCCCCCTCCTCCCCCCCCCTCCCCCCTTCTCCCTCGCCCCCCCCTCCCCCCCCCTCTCCCCTCCTCTTCCCTCCGCCCCTCCCCTCCCGCCCTCCCCTCCCCCCCCCCCCACTCCCCCACCCCCCCCTCCTCCGCTCCCCCCTCCCCCCCCCCTCCCCTCCCCCCCCGCCTCACCGCCTCACCCCCCCCCCTCCCCCCCCCCCCTCCCCCCCCCCCCTCCCCGCCCCCCTCCCTCCCCCTCCCTCCCTCACCCCCCCTCCCTCCCCCCCCACCCCCCCTCCCCCTCCCCGCCCCTCCGCCTCCCACCCCTTCCCTCCCCCCCCTCCCCGCCTCCCCCCCCCCTCTCCTCCCGCTCCGCCCCCCCCACCCCCCCACCCCCCTCGTCCCCCCCCCCCCCCCCCCCCCCTCTCCCCCCCCCCCTCCCCGCCTCCCCCTCCCCCTCTCCCCCCACCCGCCCCTCCCCCCCCCCTCTCCCTCCCCCGCCCCCGCCTTCGCCCCTCCCCCCCCACCCCTCTCCCCCTGCCTCCCCCCTCCCGCGCCCCCCCCCTCCTCCCCCCCGCCCTCCCCTCCCTATCCCCCCCTCCCGCCCCATCCCCTGCCCCTCCCCACCCACACCTCCCCCCACCCGCCCCCGCCCCCTCTCCCCCCCCCCTCCCCCCCCTTTCCCCCCTCTACCCCCTCCCCCCTCCCCCCCTCCCCCCACCTCCCTCCCCCCTCCCACCCCTTCCTCCTTGCCCCCCCCTTACACCCCCCCCCTCCGCCGCTATCCCTCCCCCCCTCCCTCCCCCCTGCCCCCCCCCTCCCCCACGGCCCCCGCCTCCCCCCCCCCTCCCCGCCCCCCCCTCCCTCCCTCCGCCTCCCTTCCCCCCTCCGCCCCCCCTCCCCCCCTCCCCCCCCCCCCCCCCCCCCTCTCCTCCCGCCCCCGACCCTCCCCCCCCTCTCGCCCCCCCGTCCTCCTCCCCCCTCTCCCCCGCCCCCGTCGGCCCCTTCCCTCCCCCACCCCGCGTCCTCCCCCCCCCCCTCCCCCCCCTTCCCCCCCTCGCCCCCTCTTCCCCCCCCCTCGCCCCCTCTGCCCCCCCCGCCCCCCCCCCCCTCCTCCCCCCCCCTCCCCCTCCCTCTCCCCCCCCCCCCCCCCCTCCCCCCCTTCACCCCCCTCCCCCCCCCACCCTCCCCTCCCCCCCCTCCCCCCCCTCCCTCCCCCCCTCCCTCCCCTCCTCCCCCTACCTCCCTCCCTCTTCCCCGCCCTTCCCCCCCCTCCCCTCCCTCCTCTCCGCCCCCCACCCCCCCCTGCCCACCCCTCCACCTCCCGCCCCTCCTCTCCCGCCCCCCTCTCCCCCTCCCCCCGACCCCTCCTCTCTCCCCCCCCCCCCCGCTCTCCCCCTCCCCCTCCCCCCCGCTCTCCCCCCCCCCCCCCCCCACCCCGACCCCCACCTCCCCCCCCCTCGCTCCCCTCCCCTCCCCCTTCCTCTCCCTCCCCCTCCCACTCCCCCTCCGGCCCCCCCCCCACCCCCTCGCCTCGTCCCCCCCCCCCCTCCCACCCCCCCGCCTCCTCGCCCTCTCCCACCTCTCCCCTCCCGCCCCCCCCGTCCCCCTCCCTCCGCACCCCCCCCTCCCCCACCTCCCCCCCCGCCCCCCCTGCCCCCCCCCCCACCCCCCCTCCCCCCCCCCCCCCCCCCCCCCTCCCCCCCCCTCTCCCCCCCCCCCTCCCCGCACTCCACCCCCCGCCCCGCTCCCCCCCCCTCCCCCCCCCCCCCTCCCCACACTCCCCCCTCCTACCCCCCGCACCCCTCCCGTTCCCCCTCCCCCCCTCCTCCCCCCCCCCCCATCCCCCACCCTCCCCGCACTCCTCACCCCTCGCCCTCCCTCCCCTCCCCCCCCCCCTTCCCTCCCGACCCCCCCCCCCCCCCTCCCCCCCTCCCTCCCCGTGCCCCCTCCCCTCCCCCCCCCCCCCCCCCCCTCTTCCCTCGCCCCCCTCCCCCCCCCTCCCCTCCCCCTCCCCGCCCCCACCCCCACTTCCCCCCCCTCTTCCCCCCCCCCCCCCCTCCCCCCCCCCCCGCCCCCCCCCCTCCCCCCCGCCTCCCCCCCTCCCCCCCCGCCCTCCCCCTCCTCCCCCCTCCTCCCCTACCCCCCCCTCCCCTCTCCCCGCCCCTCGCCCCCTCCCCCCTCCCCCCTCCCCCCTCCCCCCCCTCTCCCCCCCCCCCCTCCCCCCCCCCCCCCCCTCCCCCCCCTCGCCCCCCCCCCTCCCTCCCCCCCCCCCCCCTCCCCTCTCCCCCCCCCCTCCCGCCCCCCCCCCCCCCGCCCCCTCCCCCCCCTCCCCCCCTCCCCACGCCCCGCCCCCCCTCCCCCACCCTGCCCCCCCTCCCCCCCCTGCTCCCCCCCCGGCCCCCCCCCCCCCTCCCCCACCCTCCTTCCTCTCCCCCCCCCCCCCCCCTCTCCCTCCCCCACCCCCTCCTTCCCTCCTCCCTCCCCCTCTGCCCTCCCCCCTCCCCCCCCTCCCTCCCTTCCCCCCCCCCTTCTCCCCCCCTCCCCCCACCCTCCCCCCCCCCCACCCCTGCTCCCCCTCACTCCCCCCCCCCCCCCTCCCCCCCCTCCCTACCTTCCTCCCCCCGACCCCGCCCCCTCCCTCCTCGCCCTTCCCCCCCCCTCGCCTCCCCCCCCCCTCCTGCCCCCGCCCCTCACCCTCTCTCCGCTCCACTCGCCTCTCCCCCCCCCGCCCCTCCCCCCCTCCCCCCTCACCCCCCCCCCCCGCCCCCCCCCCCCCCCGCCCCCCCTCCCCCCCTTCCCCTCCCCCCCCCTCTCCCTCCCCCGCCTCCCACCCTCCCTCTCAGCCCCTCCCACTCCTCCCCCTCCTCCCCCCCTCCCCCCCTCCACCCCTCTCCTCCCGCCCCCCTCCCCCCCCCCCTCCCTCTCCCACTCTCCCCCCCCTCCCCTCCCATCACCCCTCCCGCCCGCCTCCGCCCCCCCCCTCCCTCCGCTTCCCATCCCCCACCCGCTTCCCCCCGCCTCCCCCCCTCCTTCCCCCACCAGCCCCCCCCTCCCCCCGCCTCCTCCACCCCTCCCCCCTCCCCCCCACCCCCCCCCCCCACGCCCCCCCCTCACCCCTCCCCCTCCCTCCCCCCTCCCCCCCCGCCTCCCCCCCCTCCTCTCTCCCACCTCCCCTCCCCCCCTTCCCCCCCCCTGCCCACCTCCGCCCCCTCCCCCCCCCCTCCCCCCCCCCCCTCCGCCTCCCCCCCCCCGCCCCCTCCCCCCCCCCCCCTCCCCCTCCCCTCCCCCCCCCTCCCACCCTTCCCTCCCCCCTCCCCCCCTCGGCCCCCCGTCCCCCCCGTCCCCTCCCCACCCCCTCTCCCCCCCACCCCTCCCCCCCCTTCCCCCTCCCATCCCCCTTCCCACCCTTCTCTCCTCCCCCCCCCCCCGCCCCCTCCCCCCCCCCCTCCACTCCCCCCCCGGCCCCCCTCCCCCCTCCCCGGCCCCCCCCCCCGCGCTCCCCCCCCCCCCCCCCCCCTCCCCCCTCCCCCCCCCCCCCCCTCGCCCCCCCCTCCCCCCCCCTGCCCCCGCCCTCCCCTCCCTCCCCCCCCCCTCCCCACCCTCCCCCCTCCCCCTCCCCCTCCCCCCCCCTCCCCGCCCTCCCCCTCCCGTCCCCCCCCCCACTTCCGCCCCCCCTCCCCCCCGCCCCCCCCCGCCACCCCCACTCCCCCCCCCCCCTCCCCCCCTCCCTCCCCCCCCCCGCTCGCCCCTCTCACGCCCGCACCCCACCCCCCCCCCCCCCCCCCCCTCCCCCCCCCCTCCTCCCTCTCCCCCCCCCCCTTCCCCCTCCCCCCCCCCCCCCCCGCCCCCCCCCCTCCCCCCCCTCCTTCCCCCCCCCCTCCCCCCCCCCCTCCCACCCGCCCCCCCCCCTCCCTTCTCGCCCCCTCCCACTGCGCCCTCTCCCCCGCCCCCTCTCGCCCCCCCCCCTCGCCCCCCCCGTCACTCTCCCCCCCCCTCGCCCCCCCCTCCCCTCCCCCCCGCCACCCCTCCCTCCCCCCCCCCCCTCCCGCCCTCCCCCCCTCCCCCCCCCTCCCCCCCTCCCCTTCCCCTCCACCCTCCTTCTCCCCCCCCCCTCTCCACCCCCCCTCCCCCCCCACCCCCCCTCCCCCTCCAGCCCCCGCCCACCCGCACCCGCCCCCCTCTCCCCCCCCTCCCCCCCCCCCGTCACCTCCCCTCCCCCCCTCCACCCCCTTCCCCACCCGCCCCCCCCTCCCCCCCCCCCCCCCCCCCCTCCCCCTCTCCCCCCCTCCCCTCCCCCCCCCTCTCCCCCCCCCCCCCGCCCCCCCTCCCCCCCCTCCCCCCGCCTCCGTCTCCCCACTCTCCCCTCCCCGCCCCCATCCCCTCCTCCCTCCACCTCTCCCCTCACCCCCCCCCCCCCCCCTCCCACCCCCCCCCCCTCGTCCCCCCCTCCGCCTCCCCTTCCCCCCCCTCCCCTCTCCCCTCCCCCCCCCCCTCCCCCCGCTCTGCCCCTCCCCTCCTCTCCCACCTCCCCCCCCCCTCTCCCACCCCCCTTCCCCCCTCCCCTTCCCCCCCCTCCCCCCTCCCCCCCCCCCTCCCCCCTTCTCCCCCCCACACCACCCCCCCCCCTCCCCCCGCCTCCCCCCCCCCCCCCCCCCGCCCCCCTCCCCCTCCCCCCCCTCCCCCACCCTCCGCCCTCCCGCCCCCCCCTCCCCCCCCTCCCCCCCCCCTTCCTTCCCCCTCCCCCTCCCCCCCCGCCCTCCCCTCCCCACACCGCCCCTCCCCCCCCCGCGCCACCCTTCCTCCCCCTCCTCCCCCCCTCCCGACCCCCGCTCGCCCCTCGGCCCCTCCCCTCTCCCCCCGCCCTCCCCTCCTCTCCCCCCCCACCACCTCTCACCCCCCCCTCCCTTCCCCCTCACCCCTCCCCTCCTTCCCTCCCCCCCCCTCGCCCCCCCCTCACCCCCCCACCTCCCCCGCCCCCCCTCCCCTCCCATCCCGCCCTCCCACCCCCCCTCCCCCCCCCCCCCCTCCCCCCCCCCACCGCTCCCCCCCCCCTCCCCCCTACCCCCCGCCTCGCCCTCCCCCCTCCCCCCTTCCCCTCCCTCTCCGCCCACCCCAGCCCCCCTCCCCCCCACCCCCCCCCCCCCTCGCCCCCCTCCGCCCCCCCCCCCCCCCCACTCCCCCCCCCCCCCCCCCCCCCCCCCCCGCCCCCCCCCCCCCCTTCCTCCCCCCCCCCCCCCCCCCCTCTCTCCTCCCCCTCCCCCCCCCCGGCCCCCCCCCTCCCCCCCCCGGCTGCCCCCCGCCTCCCTTCCCTCCCCCTCGCCCCCACCCCCCCCTCCCCTGCCCCCCCCCTGTCCTCCTCCCCGCCCCCCCCCCTCCCCTCCCCGCCCCTCCCCCCCCCCCCCTCCCCCCCTCCACCCTCCCGCCCCTCTCCCCCCCCCCCCTCCCCCCCACCCTCTCCCCCTCTTCCCCCTGACCCCCCCCCCCCCTACCTCCCCCCCCTCCCCTCTCCCTCCCCCACTCCCCCCCCCGCCCCTCCTCCACCCCCCCCCTACCCCGGCCCCCTCCTCCTCCCCGCCCGCTCCCCCCCCCCGCCCCCCTCTCCCCCCTCCCCCACCCCTTACTCTCCCCCTCCCTCCCCTCCCCTCCCCCCTTCCCCCCCCCCCCACCCCCCCCCGCCTCCGCCCCCTCCTCCCGCCTCCCCCCCCCGCTCCCCCCCCGCCCTCCCCCCCTCCCCCCCCCCCCCTCCCCCCTCCCTTCCCCCTCCCCCCCCCTCGCCCCCCCATCCCCCCCCCCGCTTCCCCCCCAGCCCTTCCCCCCCCACGTCCCCCGCTCCCCCACCCCCCGCTCCCCCCCACCCCCCCGCCCCCCCCGTCCCGCCCCCCTCGCCCCCCTTCTTCCCCCCCCCCCCTCCCCCCAACCCCGCCCCTGCGCCCTACCCCCCTCCCCCCCCACCCCTCACCGCCCCCACCTCCCCCCTCCCCGTCCCCCCTTCCCTCGCCCCCCCCCCCCCCTCCTCCGCCCTCCACCCGCCCCCCTTCCTCCCCCCACGCCTCCCCCCCCTCGCCCCCCCCTCTTCCCCACCCCCCCCCTCCCCCCTCCCCCCTCCCCCCCCCAGCCCCCCCCCCCCTCCCCTCCCCCCCCCCCCCCTGCCCCCCCCTCCCCCCCCTCCCCCCCCTCCCCCCTTCCTCCTCCCTCGCCCCCCCCTTCCCCCCCCTCTCTCCCAGCTCCCCCCTCTCCCCCCCCCCTCCCCCCCCCCCCCCCTCCCCCTCCCCCCCCCCTCCCCCCTCCTTCCCCACCCCCTCACTTCCCCTCCACTCCCCCCCTCTCCCCACCCCCCCTCCGGCCTCCCTCCCCCCCTCCCTCCCCCCCGCCCCCCCCCACCCCCCCTTCCCTCCCCCTCCCCTCGTCCACCCCCCCGCCCCCCCTCCCCCGCCCCCCCTCCTCCCTCCTCCCCACCCCTCGCTCCCCTCCTCCGCCCCCCCCCCTCCCCCCCCCATCCCTTCCCCGCCCTCCATCCCCCTCCCCTCCCCCCCCCCCCCTGTCTCCCCACCCCCCTCCCTCCTCCACCTCCCCCTCCCCCCCTCTCCCCCCCTCACCCCTCCCCCCCCCCCCCCCCCTCACCCCCCCTCCCACTCCCCCCTTCCCCCCTCCGCCCCCCCCCCCCCCCGCTCCACCCCCCCCCACTCCCCCGGCCCCCCCCTCCCCGCTGCCCCCCCTCCTCCTCCCCTCCCCCCCTGCCCTCCCCCCCCCCCCCCCCCCCCCCTCCCCCCCTCTCCCCCCGCCCCCTCCGCCCCGTCCCGCCTCCTTTATCCCCCTCCCCGGCTCCCCCCCTCCCCTCCCCCCCCCACCGCCCCCCCTCGCCTCCCCCCACCCTCCTCCCCCCGCCCTCCCCCCCCCCCCTCTCCTCCCTCCCCCCCCCCTCCCGCCCCCCCTTCCTCCCCCCCCCCCCCCCCCTCCCCCACTTCCCCGCCCTCCCCTCTCCCCCCCGCCGCCCCCTCCCCTCCCCCCCCTCCCCCCCCCCCCTACCCCCCCTCCCCCCCCCCCCCCCCCCCCCTCCCCCCCCGCCCCTCCCCCCTCCCCCCCGCCCCCCCCTTCCACTCTCCCCCCCCCCTCCCTCCCGCTCCCCCCCCCTCCGCCTCCCGCCCCCCTCCCCGCCCCCTCCGCCCCCACCCTCCCACCCCCCCCACCCCCCCTCTCACCCTCCACCCCCCCGACCCCCCCCCCCCGCTCCACCCTCCCCCCCCCCCCCCCCCCACCCCCTCCCCCCTGCTCCCCCCCCCCGGCCCCCCCCCCCCCCGGCTCCCCCTCACCCCCCCCCCTCCCCCCTCCCTCACCCGCCCCTTCCCCTACCCCCCTCTCCCCCCCCCCCCCCCTCTCCCCTCTCCGCCTTCCCCTCTCCCCCACTCCGCCCCCCTCCCCCATCCCCCCGCCCCCCCCCCCGTCCACATCCTCCCCCCCGCCCACCCCCCCCGCACTCCCCGTCCCCCCACCCCCCCATCCCCCCCCCTCCCTCCCCCCTCCCCCTCCCCTCCCCCCCGTCGCCCATGCACCTGCCACCCCCCCTCCACCCCCCCCCCCCCCCCCCCCCCCCCTCCCGCCCCCCCACCCCCTCAGCCCCCCCCCACCACCTCCCCACTCCCCCCCCCCGTCCCCCCCACCTCCCTCCCCCTCCCCCCGCCTCCCCCCCCTTCCCCCCCCCCCCCCACCCGCCCCCCCCCCACCCTCCTCCCCCCGTCCCCTCCCCCTCCCCGCCCTCCCCCCCCCCCCGCTCCCCCCCCCTCCCCCCCCTCCTCCCCCCCCCCCGCCCACCCCCCTCTCTCCCCCCCCCCCCCCCTCCCCCCTCCCCCCTCCCCTCCTCTGTCCCCCGTCTCCCCTCCCCCCCCGCCCTCCCCCTCCCCCTCCCCCCCCCTGCCACGCCCCTCCCCCCCCCCCCCCCCCTTCCCCCCCCCCTCCCCACGCCACCCCCCTCCCCCGTCCTCCTCCGCACCCCCCCCCCCTCTCCCCCCCCCCCCTCTCCCCCCCCCTCCCCTCCCCCCCCCCCCCCCTCCCCCCTCCCCCCCCACCCCCACCTCCCCCCCCCCCCACCCCTACTCCCTCCCCTCTCCCCCCCCCCTTTCCCCCCTCCCCCCCCCTCTCCCCTCTCCCCCCCACCATCGTCCCTCCCCTAGCCCTCCCCGCCCCCCCCCCGCCCCCCCCCCTCCCCCCCCCCCTCCCCCCCTCTCCTCCCCCCCTCCTCCCCCTCCCCCCCCCTCCCCTCCCCCCCGCCGCCATCCTCCCCACCCCCCGTCCTCCCTCCCCCCCCTCTCCCCCCCCCACTCCCCCCCCCCCCACCTCTCCCCTCCCACCTCCTCCCCCTCTCCGTCCGCCCCCACCTCCCCCCCCCCCCCCCCTCTTCCCTATCCTCCCACCCCCCCCCCCCCCCTCCCCCGCCCCCCCCCCCCTCCCCCCTCCTCCCCTCCCCCTCCCCCCCCCTCTCCCCCTCCGCCTCCCCCGCCCTCCCCCACCCCTCTCTCCCTCCCACCCCCCCCCCCACCCCGCCCCCCCACCCCCCCCTACAGCCCCCCCCCCCTCCTCTCCCCCCCGCCACCCCCCTTCCCCCCCCGTCTTGTCCCCCCCCCCTCTCCCCTCCCCCCTCCTCACCCCCGCCCCCCCCCTCCCCCCCCCCCCTTCCCCCTCCCTGCCCCGCTCCCTCTCCCCTTCCCCCCCCCCTCCGCCCCCACTCCCCTCCCCTCCCCCCCTCCCCTTCTCCCCCCCTCCCCCCCCTCTCCCCCCCGCCCCCCCTCCCTCCTCCCCCTCCCCCCCCGCCTCACCCCCCCCCCCCCCCCCCCCCCCCCCGCTCCCCCCCCTCCCCTCTTCCCCCCCCCCCGACTCCCCCCCCCCCCTTCCCTCCCTCGACTTCCCCCCCCCCCCCCCCCCCCCCACCACCATACCCCCCGCCCCCCTCCCCCTCCCCCCCTGCTCCCCCCCCCCCTCCCCCCTCCCTCCCCTCCTCCCCCTCCCCTCTCCCTCCTCCGTCCCCCCCCCCCGCCCCCCCCCCCCACTCCCCTCCGTCCCCCCCCCCCCTCCACCCCCCCCCCCGCTCCCCCCCCCCCCCTCCCCCCCTCTGCCCCCCCCCCCTCTCTCCCACCCCCCCCTCGCCCCCCTCCCCCCCCCTCCAGCCCCTCTTCCACCCCGGCTCCCCCCCGTTCCCTCCCCCCCCTCTCCCCCCCCCCCCCCCCCCTCCCCCCTCCCTCCCCCTCTCCCCCCCCCTCCCCCCCCCCCCATCCCCTCCCCGCTCGCCCCCCCCCCCTCCTCACCCCGCCCCCTCTCCCCCACCCCCCCCCACCACCCCGCCCCCCACCCCCCCTCCCCCCCTTCCCCCCTCCCACGCCCCCTCCCGTCCCCCTCCCACTCCCCCGCCCACCCGCCCCCCTCCCCCCCCCGCCCTGCCCCACCCCTCCCCCCCCCCCGCCCCCCCCTCCCTCCCCCCTCCCCCTGCTCCCCACCCTCCCCTCCCGCCACTCCGCGCCCCCCCCCTGCCCCCATCCCCCCCCACCCCCCCCCTCCTCCCCCCCCCCCCCTCCCTCCTCTCCCCCCCTCCCCCGCCCCTATCACCCCTCCACCTCCCTCCCTTCCCCCCACCTACCTCCTCCTCCTCTTCCCCCCCCCCCCCCCTCCCCCTCCCCCTCCCCCTCCCCCGCCCCCCCCCCCCCCCCCCCCGCCCTCCCCCTCCCCCACCGCGCCCCCCCTCCCCCCGCTCCCCCCCGCCCGCCCCTCCCCCCTCCCCCCCCCCCACCTACCTCCCCCCCCCCCCAGTCCCCCCCACCCCCACCCCCACCCTCCACCATCCCCGGTCCCCCCCCCCCCTCCCTCCCGCCCCCCCTCCCGCCCCCCCCGCCCCCCTGCCCCACCCCCCCCTGCGCTCCCCCCTCCTCCCCCCTTCCTCCTCCTCCCCCCCCCGTCCCCCTCCCCCCCGCCCCCCACCTTCCCTCCCCCCCTCCCCTCTCACCCGCCACCCCCCTTCCCCCCCCCCCCCCACCTCCCCCGCTCCCCCCCCCCCCCCCTGCCCAGCTCCCACCGCCCCCGCCCACTCCTTCCCTCCTCCTTCCCTCCCCCCCTCGCCACCCCCCCCCCCCGCCCCCCTTCCCCCCCCCCCCTGCTCCCCCCCCCCCCCCCTCCCCCCTCCCCCCCCGCCACTCCCTCGCCCTCCCCCCCCCTCTCCCCCCCCCCCGCCCCCCCTCCCTCCCCTCCCCACCCCCCCCACGCACCTACCCCCCCCCCCCTCCCCGCCCTCCCCCCTCCTCCCTCCCCCTCCCCCTTCCCTCACCCCACCTCCCCCCCTTCCCCTCCTCCACCCTCTCCCCCTCGCCCCCCCTCCCCCAGCCCCCCCCCATCCCCCCCCCTTCCCCCCTTTCCTCCCCCCCCTCCTCCCCTCCCCGCCCCCCCGCCCCCCCTCCCCCCCCCGCCCCCCCCCCCCCCCCCCCCCCCCCCCTTCCCGCCGTCTCCCCCCCTCCCCCCCTCCCCCCCCTGCCCCCCCCCCTCCTCCCCTCCGCTCCCCCGCCCCGCCCCCCCTCCCCCCCCCCATCCCCCCCCCCCCTCCCTCTCCCCAGCCACCCTCTCTCTCTCCCCCGCCCTCCCCACCCCCCACCCACCCCCCTTCCCCCCCCTCTTCCCCCCCCTCCCTGTCACGGCCCCCCCGCGTCCCCCAGCCCCCCCCCGTGCCTTCCCTCCCCCCCCCCCCCCCTCCTCCCCCTCCCCCCCCCACCTCTCCCCCGTCCCTCCCTTCCCTCCCTCCCCTCCTCCCCCGCCCCTCCCCGCTGCCTCCCCGCCCTTCCCCTCCCCCCTCCCCTCCCTCTTCCCCTTGCCACCCCACTCCGCTCCCCCCACCCGCCCCCCCCCCCTCCCTCCTCCCCCCCTACCCACTCCCCCCTTCCCTCCCACCCCCTCCCACTCCCCCCGCTGCCCCCCCCCCCCCCCCCCCCCCCTCCCCTCCGCTCCCTCCCTACCTCCCCCCCACCCCCCCCCCCGCCCCTCCCCCCTCCCCCGTCCCACCCTCCCCCCCTCCTCCCCCCCTCCCCCTCGCCCCCCCTCTACCTCCCCTCCTCTCCCCACCCCCCCACGCCCTGCCCCCCCACCCCGCCCTACTCCCCCCCCCACCCCCTCCCCCCCTCCCCCCCCCCCCCCCTTCCCCCTTCCCCCCCCTCCCGCCCCACCCACCGTCCCCCTCCCTCCCCCCCCTCCCCCCCCCCCCCGCCCCCCAGTGTCCCCCCCCCTCCCCCTCTCCCCCCCGCGCCCCACCTGTCCCCCCTTCCCTCCTCCCTCCTCCCCCTCCTCCTCCCCTCTGCCCCCCTCTCCCCTCCTCCCTCCCCCCCCCGTCCCCCCCTCTCCCCTCCCCCCCCACCCCCCCCCCCTCCCCCCTCCGCCCCCCCCCCCCCACCCCCGCCCCCTCTCCCCCCCCGTTCCCCCCGCCCCTCCCCTGCCCCCCCCCCGACCTCCCCCCTCACTCCCACCAATTTCCCTCCCCCCCCCCCCCCCGCCCCCCCCCCCTTGCCCCCCCTTCCCCCTCCTCCCCACCCGCTGTCCCCCCTCCCTCCCCCCCCCTCTCATCCCCACCCCACCCGCTCCCTCCCCCCTCCCTCTCTGCCACCCCCCCCCGCTCCGCCCCCCCCCCCCTACTCCTCCCCTCCCCTCCCCTCGCCCCCCCCCCTCCCGCCCTGCACCCGCCGTCCTCGACTTCCCCCCCACCCTCCGCCACATCCCCCCGCTCTATCCGCCTCCGGGCCCGCCCCCTCGCCCCGGCTCCCCCCCTCCGCCCCCTCGCCCGCCCGGCCCTCCCCCTACGGCTCCCCCCCCCCTCTCCAGCCCTTCTCCCCCCTCCCCCCCCCTCTCCTCCCTGCCTTCGCCCGCCTGCCTCGCGCCCACCGCTCCCCCCGACCCCCGCCTCCTCTCCCCCCCTACACCTCTCCACGGCCCCCCCTCCCGCTCCGGCCCCCCCCTCCCCCTCCCCCGCCCCCCCCCGCCCCCCCTCCACGCCTCCCCCCCCCTCCTCTCCGCGTCCCGCCCCCCCCTTCCCCCCCCCCACGCTCACCCCCCACCGCGTCCCCCCCCCTCCCCTCCCCACGGCCCTCCGCCCCCCTCCCCCCCCTCTCTCTCCCCCCCCCATCTCCCCTCCCTCCCCCCCCCGCCCCCGCCCTGCCGCCCCTCGCTCCGCCCCCCCGCTGCTCCCCCCCCCCATCCCCCTCCGGCCCCCCTCTCTCCCCCCCCCACTCCACCGGTCCCCCCCTCCCCCCCCCCGCCCGCCTCTTCCCCCCTCTCCCCCCCTTCCCACCCTCGCCCGTCCCCCTCTCTCCCCCCCCCCTCATCATTCCGCCCCCCGTCTCGCTCCCCGACCTGCCCCCTCGTCCTCCCCCCCCTCGCCTCCCCCCCCCGTCCCCACCTCCCCCTCCCCCCTTCCCCCCCACCACTTCTCCCCCTCCTCCCCCCTCGCCACCCCCCCCACTCTCCCACCCGCCCCCCTCCCCCCGCCTCCCCCCTGCCCTCTCGCCTTCCTCATCCTCCTCCCCCCCCTCGCCCCCCCCCTCGTCCCCCCCCTCCCCACCCCCCGTCCCCTCCCCCACCCTCCCCTCCGCACCCCCTGCCTCCAACTGGCCCCCTTCCCCTCTTCCGCCCCGCCCCCCGTCGCCCTCACCCTCGCCCCCCCGCACCCCCCCCGCCCTCTGCCCGTCATTCCCTCCCTCCCCGCCCCCCGCCCCCCCCACCTTCCCTTCCCCTTCCCCTCCGTCCCTTCCCACTCCCGCCCCCCTCGCCCCCCCTCCCCTCCCATTCCCCCCAGCCTCCCCCCCCGGCCCCCACCCCCTCCCCTCCCCCTCCCACCCCCTCCCCTCTTCCTAGCCTCCCTCCCCCTACACCCACACAGCTCTTCCCCCCTCATCCCCCACCCTTCCCGCCCCCCGCCGCCCTCTTCCCCTCCCCCCCCTCCCCCCGCACCCCTCTCCTCCGCTCATCTCGTACTCCGGCCCTCACCCCTCCCCCCCCCCCCCCCCCCCTCCCCCCCCCCCCCCCGCCCTCGGCTCCCTGCTCGCCCCCTGCACCCCCCCCTCCTACCCCGCCTCCACCCACCCCCCACCACCCCCTCCGCCTGTCCCCTCCTCCCTGACTCACGCTCTCACCCCCTCCCGATACCTCCCCCCCACCCACGACTCTCCCGCCCTCCCTTCCCCCTCCCCCTCCCCTCCCCCCCCCTCTGCCCTCACCCCCTCCCCCCCCCCCCCCCTCCCCCCCCCCCCGCCCATCCCCCCCCCCCGCCTTTCTCTTCCCCCCCCCCCCCCCCTCCCCCCCCTCCGTCCTCCCCCCCCCCTCCTCCCCTCCCCCCCCCCCCCCCCCTCCCACCCCTCCCCCCCCCCCCTCTCCCCCTCCCCCCTCCCCCACGCCTCACCCCCTCCCCCTCCCCCCTGCCCTTCTCCCCCTCCCCCCCCCCCCTCCACCTCCCCGCCCTCCCTCCCCCCCCTCCCCCCCCCCCCCCCCGCCCTTCCCCCTCCCCTCCCCCCCTCCTCCCCCGCCCCCGCCCTCCCCTCCCCCCCCCGCCTCCCCCACCCCCTTCCCCCCCCTCCACCCCTCTCCCCCGGCCCCCCACCCCCCCTCTCCCCTTCCCCCCTTCCTCCCCCTCCCTGCCGCCCTCCCTCCTCCCACCCCGCCCCTCCTTCCCCCCTCCCCATTCCCTCCAGCCCTCCCCCTTCCCTCCCCCCTCCTTCTGCCCCTCCCCCGCCCCCCGCGCCCCCCTCCCTCCCCCCCCACCCTCCCCCTCCCCCCCTCCCCCCCCCCCACCCCCCACGCCCTCCCCACCCCGCTCCCACCCCCCCTCACCCCCCCTCCCTCCCTCCATCCCTCCCCCCCCTCCCCTCCCCCCCCCCCCCCGCCCTCCCCGCCTCCCCCCTCCCCCCTCCCCGTCCCGCCTCCCTCCCCCCTCCTCCCCTCCCCCCCCGTCCTCCCGCCCCCTCCCCCTCCCCCTCCCCCCCTCCCCCCGTCTCCCCCCCCCCCCTCACCCCCCCCCCCCCCCCCCTCCTCTCCCCCCCCCCGCCCCCCCCCCCCTCCCCCCCCCGCCCACCCCCCCCGTCCCATCCCGCCCTCTCCCCCACCTCGCCCTCCCGCTCCCCCTCTTCTCCCCCTCCCCGCCCCCCCTCCTTCCCCCCCCTTCCCCCCCACTCCCACCCCCTACCTCCCCCCTCACCCCCACCCCTCCCTCCCCCTCTCCCCCATCCTTCCCCCTCCCCCTCCTCGCCCCCCGCCCTCCTCCCTCCCCCTCTCCCCCCCCTCCCCCCTCGCTCCCCCACCCTTCCCCTCCCTCCCCCCCCCTCCCCTGCCCCCTCCCTCCTCGCCCCCCCCCCGCCCCTCCCTCCCCCTCCCCCCCCCTTCGCCCTCCCGCTCCCTCCCCCCCCTCCCTCCCCGCTCCTCCCCCCTCATCCTCCCCCCCCAGCCGCCCTTCCCTCCCCCCCCCCCCCTCTCCCCCGTCACCCCCCTCCCCTCCCTCCCTCTCCCCTCCCCCCTCCCTCCCCCTCCCCCCACCCCCCTCCTCCCCCCCCTCCCCCCCTCACCTCCCCCCTTTCCCCCTCGTCCGTTCCCCCCCCTCCCCCCCCTCCCCCCCTCCCCTCCCCCCTTCCTCCCCCCCCCTCCTCGCCACCCCCCCCCGCCCCCCCTCGCCGCCCCCGCCCCCCCCCCCCCCCCCCCCCCCTCCCCCCGCCCCCTCCCGCCCCCCCCCTCCTCCCCCGCCTCCCCCCCCCCCCCCTCCCCCTCCCCCCCGCCACTCCCCCCCCCGCCCCACCCCCCTCCCCCTCCCCCCTCTCCCAGTCCTCCCATCCCCTCCCCCCCCCCCCCCTTCCCCCCGCCCTCCCCCCCTTCCGCCGCCCCCCCCCCTCCCTCCTCCCCCCTCCTCCCCCATCCCCCCCACCACCCTCCCCCCCCCCCTCGCCCCCCCTTCCCCCCCCGCTCCCTCCCCCCCCCCCACACCCTCTCCCCCTCCCCCCCCCCACCCCCTCCTCGCCCCTTCACCCCCCCCCTCCTCCTCCCCCCCCCCCTCCTCCCCCCCCCGCTCCGCCCTCCCCCCTCCCCACCCCCTCTCTCCCCCCCCTTCCCCCCCCCTCCCCCCCTTCCGCCCTCCCCCTACCCCCTTCCCCCCCGTCCCCCCACCCACCCCGCACTCCCCTCCCCCCCCCCCTCCCCCCCCCCCCCACCGCCCCCCTCCCCCCCCTCCCCCCCCTCCCGCCCTCCCGCTACCCCGCTCCCCCCCCTCCCCCTCTCCCCCCCCCCTCCCCGCGCCCCCCCCCCCCTCCCCCTTCCTTCCCCCCCCCCACCCCCTCCTCCCCCCCCCCCCCCCCCCCTCGTCCCCCCTCGTCCCCCCGCCCCGCCCCCTCCGCCCCCCCCCTCCCTCTCCGCCCCCTTACCCACCCCGCCCCCCCGCCCTCCCCCCCTCCCCTCCTCCTCCCCTCCCTCCCCCACCCCCCCCCCCCCCCCCCCCCCCCCCCCCACCTGCCCCCCGCCCCCTCTCCACTCACCCCCCCTGCCCCCCCCCCAGCTCCCCCTCCTCGCCCCCCGCCCCCGTTCCCCCCCCCCTCCCTCCCCCCCTCACGCCTCCCGCCCCCCCCCCCTCTCCCCCCCTCCGCCTCCCCACCCTCCCCCCTCCCCCCGCCCCCCCTCCCCCCCGCTGCCCCCCCCTCTCCCCTCCCCCCCTGCGCCTCCCCCCCCCCCCCCTCACCTCTGCCCACTCCCCCCGCGGGCCCCCCTCCCCGTGCCCCCCCTCTCCCCCCCCCCTCCCCGCCTCCCCTTCCCCCCCCCCCCCCTCGCCCCCCCTCCCTCCCACCCCCACCCCCCCCTCCCTCCCCCCCTCCTCCTCCCCCCCCTCCCCACCCCCCCCCTTCCTCCCCCCCCCCCCCCTCCCCCTCTCCACCTTCCCCCCCCCCTTCCTCCTGTCCCCCCCCCCTCCCCCCCCCCCTGACACCCTCCACCCCCCCTGGTCATCCCCCCCCTATGCTAGCCCCACGCGCGTACTACCATGGCCCACCACGACCTCCAACTTCTCCACTATAGTCAAGCCCTCCTAGTGGAGTCTCTCCCTGCCCCCATGCCTCACGATTCGCAGTACTGTAGCGAATGGCCAACCCCAGAAAGTGGTGTCTAGAACCTAAAAGCAGATAGTGTAGGGGATCAAACCCCGAAGCAAAGAAGGACATACTGTCTCTTACAATTATTTACAACGACACTGTACCACGATCACTAGTTCCTGACTGCAAGATATACAGTCAGTCTTAGCTATAAAGCATAATCCGTAGCTACGCGTGCTCGGCGGCGTGAGGATGTGACTTGGCGTCGTGAGAGGTTGTTGAACATCACACTCAACACCGTGTCTGATACTTTTATCTCTTGTTTTTGTTTGTTGCTTCCAATGGATCCCCTTTTCAGTATTTATTGATCTCTACAGAAAAATTCTTTCCTTTGTTATGTAATTGTTATTTAATTACTAGATTAAGAGTACATTTTACAGCTTTTGCATTTATTGCAATGTAAAAGAAGTACAGAAGAACAAAAACTGGTCATTGTTTGTGGTTTGGAATCGATCGATGCATTTTTCAAGGATTAAACAATGTTTACGTGCGACCAATCCATTCGCGTATAACAAAGGACAGAAAAGAGTCAAAGAAGTAGTTTTCACGAGCATTCAAGGTGATAGTTTGACTATTTACGGTATTTCCTTAGTTATACGTTTTGAAGATATCCACTATAGGTGGAAACGCACTTAATTCCGACCTATTGAAAATAAAAAACAGGCATATAGACGGTTTGTCAAATGTAATCTCTTCATTACAATATAGATATAAAAATCAGTTGTATTGACCACGTATATTTATATATATCAAGATGATAGCTCATGCTCCTCCGTATGTTACTGTCAAATATGATTTCCTTTCACAAACAGAATAAATATGTACAATCAAATGCATACCAGGCCTTGAATTCACCAACCATTCTTCAGACTATTCTTAGACTTGAGGCCAAGTACTGAAATTTTGCTCACAAATATTTCCATGATCTTCAGAGATAAGCAATCATAAGAAGTTGTTATTTATTAGTATGCATCATAGTTATACATAGCAGCTTGTTATGAACGTTTATTTTGTAAACTTATAGAAATATTTGTGAATAAAATTTGCATACTTGAGCTCAAGTCTAATAATATCTCAAGAATGGTTGGTGAATTCAAGGCCAGATGATTATTATGATGCAGAAACAGTATGCAATGTGTGTACTTAGGCTCTCTTCATATTTCAGAATTCAACAGATATATTGTTTCAAATCTGCTCACACAATTAAAAACAATGGTTAGACAACATACAAAGGGAGGCAAGCAAGATTGTCTCTATTGAACATCTATACAACGCAATTGGTAGGGAGACTCTCGGAAAAACGTGCAGAAAAGAAACAAGCAGCATAGTTTATCGTTGAACTTGTATAGTGTACGTTACAAATTGTACATGCGAAATGAATTTAACAAATTAACGTCTGCAAATCATTTGCATAGTTTATTGAACTTATATAGAAGTCACGTAATTGCAAGGTGTCGGTCGTGTTTTATTGAGCTCGCGTCAATATGAATAATTTTCTTTAAATAATACAAATATCTTAGTGCTAGTGATGCATATATGTGTGACATTTAAAAGCTTATTCAATGGACTGATGAGAAAAAACGAATTTATGGGAGCGAAAAAGAAAAAAAGACAAAGAAAAGTGACGACAGTGTAAACAATGACTGTATATAAAAAGAGTATGATAATGGACCTTTGGAAACGGGCGAGCACGACACATACGAAATATTGCAGTCTCGGTTTGATTTGTAAAGCGGGAAAGTACGGAGACTCGAAACAGGGGTGACATCAAGGGTAAGTGTTAGTAAACTTTTGAATGAGACACATGCAGTGTCATTTAACGACGACGACGATGATGATGATTGTTTAAACCTAGAGAAAACATTCAATAAAAGCATAGAAATACACACAAACAAAACAACACGTACGACAGAACCCCACCCCTAACCCACCAATCTACCATGAATCAAGATCAACCCAAATCAACGGACAGTGGACCAAAACATTCTGATATTATGGCGTTTTTGAAGGGTATGGACAATAAAATGAGTGACATGGACAAACGACTGCAATCTTTAGAAACCCCGGAAAAAAAGTTAACAACTTTGAACAAGAAATGAAAAAGCTATTTAATTGTGTGCATGAGAATGCAAAACGGACGGACGAACGGGTAGAAAATGTAGAGGAGAAAACAGAGAGTACGGATTTTTTGCTAGGGCTGGTAAATGACAAAGTGGTACATATGGAACAAGAATGAGAAGCATTGCGAGACGAAATTATGTATTTACAGTCTCAGTCAATAAGGAACAATCTCGTATTTGGTAATATCCCCGAAGCACCCTCTGAGGTACCGGCAGTCACGGAGAACATATTACGAAAATTCTTTGTCGACGAAATGTCTGTCCCTCAGCATGTAGTAGATGGAATGTAGTTCGAACGAGTGCATATAATGAGACGCAGACTGTCAACAAGTGTAGAAAAATAGAGGCAAAGTTTACTCTTTTCAATGAACGAGAGACTGTGCGTAAACAATGGAAGGCACTTGAAGGCAAGGACTACTTTATACATGAACAATATCTCAAAGAAGTGACTGACAAGAGAAGACAACTCCTGCCACAACTGAAAGCAGCTAAGAACGAAGGTAAAAGGGCGTGGCTAGCCTATGATAGACTTTACGTTGATGGAATTCAAGTGAACTTGAGAAAATAGGGATACGGGGAGAATGAATTGAAAATCCTGGAACGTCAATGGTCTGACAAACGTTAAGAAAAACTCTTCTGATTTTACTAAATTAATAACTGAACATGATATTGTTTTTTTGTATGAATCTTGGACGAATAAGATATGATGTTGAAATATTAGGTTATACCGCGAATAACTTTTATCGTATATTTCAGAATCGTAACGCTAATAGGAGCAGTGGATGCATAGTACTTTACTATAAAGACACATTTAAACAGGGTATTAAGATTGTAAGAACACATCATGATACCATTATATGGTTAAAACTTGATAGACATTATTTTAATTTTGAAAAAGATGTGTATATATGTGGAGCTTATATTTGGTTTGAAGATTCCCCCAGCTTATACTATTGCATATGTAGATTTATTTGACACTATTCAAAGTGATGTTCATGATTTTGAAAATGTAGGTGCATTATATCTGATTGTTAATTTGAACAGTAGGGCTGGAACATAACACGGTTTTATTATATGTGATAATTATCATAACTATATTGATGAAGATGATTACATTCCCGATGCACCTATGTGCCGGAAAATGTTTGTAATACTTTTGGAGTGAAGTTATTAGCCTTATGTAAAGCAACATGTTTACGCATTGCTAACGGTCGTATAGGTCTCACAACACAGTACACTTTTACTATGTTGGCCTATATGAATAAAGTTTACTGGGCCATTTCGAACCTAAAGTTTCCAAACTAAAAGTCACTTATTTATGAAACACAGTCATTTGCCCACACAAAAATGTACAAAATATGGTACATTGACCAGGTTTTTTTTTTTTAATTGGAGTGGTTGCATCCTTTGCACTATTTTGGGCTTTTACTCCAGAGTTTGTACCAGAATTCCTACACTGCTTCAACCCCAATAAAACTGTCATATTCTGGTGCCAGTGTCGTCTAATAGCTGCACATCCAATTTCAGACTGTGTTCATCTCACCTGCAACAGCAATACATATATCTGTCAGCAATTATTAAAAATATTTAAAACCGAACAACACACTACTACTTTTTATGGCGCAAGTTTTATCCTACCGTGGCTTTCAAGGGAGGTAACTGTGTAGTGAAACCTTCAAGGGGGGGGCTCATGTGTGTGCACGTCTTCAAAATCATAACCACAACAACTATAGACAACTATCTAACACAAACAAATATTTACCGGTACTTTTGTCATAGATTATATGAAGAAATATGAAAAGATCGGACAGGAAAGTAGCATTTAAGGAGGGCATTCAACCACACAACACAGAAACAAACATGGAAACAGACAAACAAGAAGGCAAAAGTAATAATAAAAGTAAACGACATCACAAACACAAAAGGGTTGACAATAAGGCTACCGCCTTTGAACGGTCAGTGGCAAAGTAGGCCGTAAGGGGTTTAAACCGGTTCTAGGATGCACCAAACCTCACACTTACCCTACTGTCATCCCATTAAAACAGAACGGTGTAAATAAAGAAATCCCCGACATGATCTAATCTCTAACCAACAAGGCAGCATCAATAGGCAATATAAGTAAAACACAAATATGCTCGTGTAAATATAATACAAAAAACAATAGCCTAGAAACCACAATGAAGGTACTCAATGACTTGACAGAAGCCAGAGCAACAGGAGAATAAACCATTAAGGGCACGACAAAAAAGATCATAGACAAACATCAAACGCCACCGTCCCAATGGGCTTTAGGTAGGCGTCATCATAAGGTCCACACTGTCCTGTTTTAATGGGTTGACAGTAGGGTAAGTGAGGTTTGGTGCACCCTAGAACCGGTTTAAACCCCCAGTGATTGTCGTCCTTGAATGCTGCTTTCCCTGTCCGATATTTTTATCCTTCTTTACTTTAATAGCACATGTTTACAATATTGATAACAATGTCACTATTCCTATTTGGAAAATCCAGTTGTACAAATCAAAATATAGAGAGAAACCAAAAAATATACACAACAGTAATTAAAAGGGGGAATAACTACATAAAACCAGCAAGGGAGATAACTCGGAAAAACCCAATGACACCACAACTTGCGAAAAGCAGAAAAAACAATCGAAAACCACCGGCATGCAGTGTAGTCAGAAATTATCACAATACAGATAACGCTACCAAATATACATGAACAGCGCTTACGTTAAAAATCAGTGAAATTATAACAATCGGTATATTTCTTAAAACTTCTGTCAATTCTATGTTATATCGAAACTGTCAAATAATCGCATTGAACCGCGCTGCGTGCACTTTTTACATAGTTAAATTCATCTCAGATAACAGTCAATCAATCAATCTGTCATCAATCAGTCATCAATCAGTCATCAATCTGTCAGTCAGTCTGACTAGTCAGTCAGTCAAAAAACTTTGTCCAAATGACAAACACTGATAAACTGCTTGCGACCTACTGCGACGTTTCTCCAGACGACACTGTACACCATCTCAAACCATTCGGATCGGAGCGAAACAGTTTGCAGCATAAAACTATACATACTGCAGCACAACACTATACATGCCAAAAATAAGTTCAATACAGATCTGCGGAAAAAATATATCAAGGCGACACAGGCAATCTTTTCCGTGAATAATGACAGAAGCAGAATTTAATGTTTTATTATGACGCGAAATTCACTTGAATTTCGATGAAAACATGAAATTTGCGTACCTTTTTTAAACATATATTAGCACAGTTTTATTTTTTAGTGCAAAATAAAATTTATAATCAGAATTTAGAACCGAAAAGAATTATAATGCCATTTTTTAACTTACGTAAAAAGAGACGATAAAGAATGTAACGGTACATTACAATTTTGTCTGTATTTTTTTCCCCTATAAATAAACAGACATACAATATGTTGGATGTTTTTTATTTGACATGACGCGAAATTTGTATGAAATGCGCCTGAAAAATATTACGAGAGAAAAAACTGCTTGCGTACTAATGGAATGCAAGAAATAAGATGCATACGCTAAAAGCTGGAACACCTCATTCAGCAAACACCAAGCCCAAAACAATTTCATGTCTCGACAAATGTGCAACTGCGAACGACACATCTTCCCGAAAGGCACAGCGGTTCGAAAAAGGTTGTCAGACAACTTTAAAGCAAACAAGGAAGAGCGACTAAGTTAATAAACATACTTGATGAACATTCTCGACAAGTAAAACACACCGCACCGCGGTTTTGAAATTTGCTGCACTGCATAGGTGGGTGGGGTATGTTTCTAATATTGTCAATAGCTGAAATAAACAATTTGCTATACAAACACATACCTATCAGAGGTAATATGAAGCTGCTTTCCATGGTGTGAACACATCCTTGGAATAGTGTCGGTACATTGTATCCATTTGAAACCGATCGAGAAGAGAACTAAACTTCCAAGTTCCAGAAAAAAATTATCGACTTACAAGCACACACTGTTTTTGGCAAATCCAATCGAATATCCATGTTTCGCTGCATGTATGCACTGACATATGCGCTCAAAGAGTTACAGTGTTTCATCAGGATGTTTAATCGCCTTGAAACCATATCATCAACATTACGGAAGTGATTTGAGAAGTTCACTATGAACAGTATACACAAAATAATCCATGTTGATAAATGTAAGGTCCATTTTCATGTGCAAAATCAATAATTTACGCCAAAATCCAACGTTGGTACATTGCATTTAATGCTAAAATGTACAATTCAACTTTTACACACAGTTAAAAACATCAAACTCAGAAATATTGATCTATGTCAGTACAGGCTGGTAATCCAAGCGTCTAGGTGATTGATCTTTCAAGGTCTCACAACACAGTACACTTTTACTATGATGGCCTATATGAATAACGTTTACTGGGCCATTTCGAACCTAAAGAAGAATACAAATATCGGACAGGGAAAGCAGCATTCAAGGACGACAGTCAACCACAAAACACAAAAACAAACACGCAAACAGACAAACAGAAAGGAAATAGTAATAAAAAATGCAAACGACATCACAAACACAAATGGGTTCTAAGCTAAAAGTCACTTATTTATGAACCACAGTCATTTGCCCACACAAAAATGTACAAAATATGGTACATTGACCAGGTTTTTTTTTTTTAATTGGAGTGGTGGCATCCTTTGCACTATTTTGGGTTTTTACTCCAGAGATTGTACCAGAATTCCTACACTGCTTCAACCACCATAAAACTATGTCATATTCTGGTGCCAGTGTCGTCTAATAGCTGCACATCCAATTTCAGACTGTGTTCATCTCACCTGCAACAGCAATACATATATATGTCAGCAATTATTAAAAATATTTAAAACCGAACAACACACTTCTACTTTTTATAGCGCAAGTTTTACCCTACCATGGCTTTCAAGGGAGCTAACTGTATAGTTAGACATATAGGTAGTGACTATAATTGTGACATATATACGTTTGCAAGTACTCAGGGTGCGTCCGTGATTGACCTATTGTTGGTGAAAGAATGTGATTTAGCACGAGTAAATGATTTTTGTGTTCATTCATTCAATGAATGGAGTGACCATGCACCGATTAAATTGACACTGAACTGTAATTATGATGTCGAGGAAAGTAATGAAAAACACCGGATTAAGTTTAGGTGGGATAGTGAATACAAAAATGAATTTCGAGCTGATTTAATTGCAAAGCTTCCGCAGTTTAATAATGCGTTTTACAATACTGAAACTAATTGTAGAAATGATGTAAATAATTTGATCAATAATTTTACAGGGATCATACGCGAGATGGCAGATCCGTTATTTTCAAAATGGCAAACAATGAATAGCAAAGCATGTTTTATTGATGAGCCATTTGTGAAACAGGCTGAATGGTTTGATTTAGAATGCCAGCAGGCAAAAAGGTGTTACTTAGAAGCTTTACATCTATGTATTCGGCTTAAGACTACTTTGTCGCTAAAAACGAAATAGGTTTGAATTGAAAAATGTATCTGACATTGAATAATTAAGGCAAGCCAAACAAAACGAATTTTGGAAATATTTTAAAAGAAAAATAAACGTTTTGTAAATGATATATCTCTTGATGAATTCAAGAAATATTTTTCAATGTCGAAATGATGATGCAGAGGAATTTTGTAATAATCATGATTTTAATAATTTAAGCTGCACCTTTGAAGAACTAGATACACGCATAACTTTACAAGAACGTTTAGATGCGGTAAAACATCTTAGAGAGAAATAAAATGATTATAAAATGAATGAATATTTTATTGAAAGTATTGATATTTTATCTTCTCATTTGTGTGACATGTTTAATATTATACTTGATTCTGGGTATTTTCCAGAAAAACGGACCGAAGGTATAATTATTCCATTACATAAAACTAGGGATTTTAATAATGTTAATAATTACAGGGGCATTACTCTAGTTATCTACTTATCTAAGCTTTTCACAACTGTATTACATAAGAGAATTGTAACTTTTTGCGATAATAATCATGTTATATCTGATGCGCAGTTTGGATTTAGGAAAGGGCGTTCAACCACTGATGCATTGTTTGTCTTAATTGATTTGAAGAAATGTTTTGATACGATTTATAGAAATGCGTTATGGATGAAAATTTACAACGTTGGAATTCGGGGTAAATTGTTAAGAATATTTAAAGATATGTATGAAAAAGTTAAGGCATGTGTTAGGAAATGTGAACAGTACTCAGCCTTTTTTGAATATGCTATTGGGTTGAGACAATGGGAGATAAATTCGCCAATATTATTCTCGCTCTTTATTGAGGACATATAATTATATTTACAAAATGACATTGATACAGGTTTACAAATTGATGATGTAGTACTTGTTTTACTCTTACTATTTTGCGGATGATATGGTCATTTTAGGTAAATCACCTGAAGAATTGCAACAAAATATTAATTTACTTTATGATTATTGTAACAAATGGGGCTTAGAGGTAAACACGGCGAAAACAAAAGTCATGTTTTTTAGAAAAAGAGGCGGGCTATTGAACAATGAATCTTGGAATTATAATGGAGAAAACATGGAAGTAGTAATAGGCCAGTAATTATAGCCGAAAATAAGAGTGAAGGTCAAACAAATTCCAACAGAAAGTTTTTTAGGATTTTTAGAATCACTGACATGTAATGAGTTTCAGAAAAAAAACTCCTCAAGATAAAGATGATGGGCAATGCTAAATTTTGGGGTAAAAGTTGCGTTTAAAGAGAAAATCTCCGGAAACTAGAATAATTTTATAAAAAATCATTTGAGCAAAAAAGAATCATTTAATAGTGCGGAAATGCTCTTCCAAATGCATCTCTATTTAAATCCAGATTTTATAGATGGGTATGAGCTTAATAATATGAGATTTTGGGGAAAAATTTGGAAAAAATGAATAAAATCGTTGATTTCTGTAATACATTTGGTGTTACTAGGCTATAAATACTAAATGAGCTATAAACAATTAGTTTCTTACTGTTTTGCACAGAGAAAGGTACAGAGATGTCCTAGAAAAATGTCCTTTTGAATACGACGATCTAAAATACTTTATTTTTGGGTTTAACAGGAATCATTTTGTAATAAGATGTTTGAACAGAAACTAATCTAATGGAAGTGATAAAATGGTGCACAATTATATATACAAATGTTTCATTGTATCGTAAGTTAATGTGAAAGTTCACATTGTGAGATTTTGGGGCAAAATGTTGAAAAAAATGAATGAAATCGTTGATTTCTGTAATACATTCGTAGTATAATGGCCCGTTTTATGGAACATCTTACGATGATTTTGCTCTTAAGTCAAATTATTAAATTTATTGCTATAAAAAAGTTCATAAACATGTTTTTTAACTATCTAATACGTATATTGTTTATTCAATATGTATTACACTTAATTGTTTGCTTCAAATGCTTTTAAGAAAATGATGGAAGGTATTTTGTTTTGACTTGAAAATACAGCATATTATATTCATTTTAAAGTGAGGAAATCTTCTTCCAAACCCGTCTTCATGTGAAACACGAAATCAGAGATCGATAAGACGCTAATTAAATTAAAACAATTGTCCTTCATCAAAAATCACCGAAAAAAAATCACAAATAAGTATTTCAACAAATATAATTGAAGTGAAAAAATGGTGTATAAAACGTACATTACATATGTTTGATAATATCAGAACTTAGAAGTGAATGCTCAAGTTGCGAGGTCAGGGTCAAAACGTGGAACAGAAATGGAGAAAAAAAAACAATGTTTTTGTGATACAATCAAACTACTGGGCTATAATAATGAAGTATGTATGAACTAAAAGAGACATTTGTAAAAAATTACTCGGTCGTCATTTCGAATCACACCTATGTGTTTCGAAGAAAATCTTAACAGTATGTTATCTGGAAGTCAACGGGACAGAAAATAGTTCACTGTTGCTGTATTCTAAATAGTATGGCCGTTAGCCACACGTGTAAAATGTAACATCTGCATTGCATGTTTGTTACTACAATAAAGACGAAGGTTATATCAGCGATTCCATGTAAATAATATATATATAGATCTATCGGCCAAATGACATTGTAAAACTGATGATGATTTTGGGTTTGACTTTTAATGGCTTTTCATTGAAGTTTTTCATTGTATTTGAAATTAAGAAGAATGCTCAAACGGTGATTTGTTTTGACGACTTGCTTAGCAATTGCATAGAATCAACCTTTTCATACACAAAGTACTTGTTTATAAACTAAACAAGTGTAGAAAGATCATGTTCTTGTATCAGTTTGGCGCATTATAAGTGTTGCGCATGTGCAGAAATAAGTCCACACACATACGAGGCTTTTTGATTTGGGTGAACAAAATGCAAAATATACACGAACCGATTTTCAAAAATCATTTGAGCAGTATAAACAATATTTTGGGAGTTTTGAAAATTTGCCTTATATATGTACTCACCTAGTTTCATTATTTCCAGATTGAATTAGGTACTTACATTGCGGACATGTTGAAAACAAGTATACTCAAACATTGATAATTTTTTTAATTGATAGGGATAGTGGACTAGAAGATTTTCATGTGTCTAGAGTAAAATATATTTTTTCTTTTTTTGTAATGGAAAAAAGGATGCAAATTGGAATAATTAAATGTCCTAACCCCTGTGATGCTATGAACTGTTTTGTTATGCGTAAAACATAACATTTTCAATTGAGTAGAACAGTAATTGAGTGTATCAATAATTTGTACGTCACAGATGCTATTTGTATTTGTAACCCTGAATGAAATGGGGTTTACACTCATATTAGGTTATATTGGGAATGCAATTCCATATGGAGATGCCATGAAGGGTGAAGGTTCCCATCAGACATGCCTCCGCAAAGGAGCGAACCCATGCGGAGCAGAGTATTTGAGATGTAGGATGAATTTTCCCACCATGCATGCCTAGGTAGCGAACCAATTGGGGCAGAGGCATGTGGCTCTAAAGCCATGGCCATATCAAATGGGTTAGCGAGGCCTCTAATTTGTAACCAAGCTTGTATACATATATAAATACATGTAAATAGCTTTTTATAGAGTGCGAGGCGTTTAGTCCAAAACACAAAGTTTATATTAACGTACAAAGTTATTTTCTGGAAAAAAAAAATAATAGTGACGGATATGCTTGTTTTACAAGTGTAGTTATATTAGTGCTACAGCTGAAAACACCAGTTGTGCAAAGTGTGTACCAAACATTTTCGTACAAGGGATGTCTGATAGTTAGCTATATCTATGTATTATCCCACTGTTAACACACTAGTCTTCCATCACAATCATCATCTTTTTAAAATAATATATATACCTTGGTGTTTTCAACAAATAATTGCTTCTCGGAAGTGTGGGCATTGCATGTTAATGAAAGGTACGGGGACCGTCTCCACCGCTCGTAAACGTTAATCATGGAAGCTTAGCTCCACTCCGGAATATCCAAACCTGGATGGCTTACTCCAACCCTGGATGGCTTATATCCTGGATGGCTTATCTCCAACCCTGGATGGCTTATCTCCAACCCTGGATGGCTTAGGCTGTAATTATACATACGTTTTAGATGTCGGTTGACAAACATAACAATATCGCATAATTATCATTACCCAAACAAATCATTATTCAATAAATATATGTAAGCTGTACTAATGATGAGTAGCAATGTATACATATTCTACAACGCCATGTATACGCCATGTACGTCGCTGTTAATCAATGCCCCTAATACATGTAATATAAACATTATAAAATCACTCATATATTACACTCACTGAATTATGCATGCACGCATGTCATTTAATGACCACATTTTACAACGCTATGCATATGCGTCGAACATTTATCCTATTCACTCATCTCATTGTTAACTAATGTTAACAATCGTGTATTACAATCACTGAGTTATACGCCAACGTTAACTAATGCACCTATTATCCACTGTTATCAAATTAATATTGTTTACAATTAATGATCAATTACAATAATTACATCTAATAAAGTAACTTCAAAATCATATGCTAGTCTAAAGTTAATGTTTGAGAAACATCAATGCTAACCGGATGCCGTAACCGCCAAACAAGATGGCGCCGCCCACTGAATACAAATGTACGATAAAAGTTTTAATAAAATAAATACGAACCACATGTTGCCTGTGAATTTTGCCGTCCAATCTCTGTTCCAACAAAGTAACTATCGACCATCCCGGCAAGAACTAGAAGACAATGGGTTTTATAGCAAACCATTATTTCCCCCGTTCAGTCCGTGACAAACGTGGCTAAATCTGCAGTATTGAATCTACACGAGAGGCCCCTTATACAATTTTGCCGTTTAAGGAAGATAGAAATAATAGTTCCCAAGTACCTGTCACTATGGTTAAGGTCGCAAACTTTAGAAGTCAAAGTTGAAAAACTTTCTGTCTTTGCCTTATCTTTTAAACCGGTGGACAGTATTGGATTTCCCTTTGTATGAATGGTTATCAGGTTAAATGTCTCACTGCAGAATTACCTCCCTTGACTATGACGGTAGTAAGATTCCTACACCGTAATAACTAGGGCTGTATTAATCGGTTTGCTCTCAACTTGGAAATGTGCAATCATTCTCTTATTTTTGCCTTCAGGTGACAAGATTGGAAAATGTTCATGACTTCTGCCAAGTTTGTATAACAGGTGGTGAAAAAATCGTTCCTCAACCGGGACTCGAACCCAGGGTCTCTGGTTTACCGTACCAGCGCTCTAACCACTGAGCTATCGAGAACATACGGTTAGAATCGATATTTCACCATATACCTGTACCCGGTTATATACAACTCCACCAGATTGAAATTCGTCCCTGAATTTCTAATGGAGTTAACTCCAGGCCGGCTGTCAGACTTATTTTCATACTGTTTCATGCTAACAGACACGGTCCTGGATCCCGGACGAGCCCCCAAATATAACAGGTGGTGAAAAAATCGTTCCTCAACCGGGTCTCGAACCCAGGGTCTCTGGTTTACCGTACCAGCGCTCTAACCACTGAGCTATCGAGAACATGCGGTTAGAATCGATATTTCACCATATACCTGTACCCGGTTATATTTGGATGCCACTGGGTGATTTTCGAGGAAGATATAATAATTTGAAAATGGGTAGGAATACAGTTGAATTATTAGTGAAATGGAGCTAGTTTTTAGGGGTGCTGAAAACGACTGGAATTTAATTTTTTTTAATCAGGTCAACTTTTGATTTTTTGTGGATATTCTGAGCTTCAAAAGAAGGTTTGCAGATTGAGGGGAGATTTAAAGACCAATGGACATTTTATAGTATGTTTGTAGTGGTCCACAAGTGACCGTTTCTACATGTATTATATAGTGTTGATTAATTCACTAGTGAGACGTTCAAACGCATTCATCAAAATATGGTGTTGTGACAACTTTCACGGGAGTTAATTTGTACAAAAATGGTTAACGTCTGACGATATGGTATCTTAAAATTGTATCGTACTACGAATGGCGTTTATAAATACTTATATATTTTATGTTTACGTTTTAGAATAATGAAATATTCTTTATTTATGTTTTTAAGCAGTTTAAACGAACTGAAATGGTTTTCACAGGACAATATACACGTATGATGTTCCCTTTCTACATGGAATAGATATTGCAATGGCGTTGTTACAATTGTCTTCATTCTTGTGCAAAGCTACCAAGACTAGTGTTCTATGCCAATGACATTAGACCGTTCAGGTCCTATGCAGATTGTTTAGTCATTGTTTACGTATTCAATCTTCCCATGGGAACAGTTGATACACCCTAATTATATTTCTATAGGACAGGCGTATCCTTTAATTACGTAATGACGGTAGAAACGTTTTATTTAAATTCAATAACATAGTTTTCCTGTTCAAACTTTTCTTTAAGACAAGTATAATTAATTAGATAAGTTTGAGAATGAACATCAGTCAACCATTTTTCGTTAAAGCCATGTTGCAGGTACGATGCACTGTTACGTATTGGCTCAATATTGAAATCAGTAACTACATTATCTTTATACATAGTTTTGAACCACTATTACATCACCATGAAATTATTTTCACTTTTTGAAAAGTCTTAGGGGAAGTTCACGTTGTTAATGCGTTAATGATCGTCTAAAGTGAAAAGCGTTGACAGAAATAAGAACAGAACAGAACATATATTTTATTTAACTTGTACATACGTACATCGTCATTTATAAATACATAAATACACTTGTTCGTAAACAAGTCACGTGATTCTACAAATGAATCATTTGATATCAATAGTTTGAATAATGCATATATATAGCAAATAACTATTACATGAGGATGAATATACAAAAGATCTTTTATTATATAGACAACAATGAATTTCTTACTGATAAAGCTTTACTTAAATAGTTTGCTAAATTAATAATAATATTATTATCTTGCGTCTGAAGTAATTCTATGAATTTAAACATACTTGGTCTATTATAATAATATGTCTTAATATAAATTTTGCGTATTCCTGTAACAAGTGCATTTCAAAATAAAGTGATACTCCGCTTCCAAATCGCTGCTATTACAACATTTACAATATCTTTCATTTCTAGGTATTCTATTTCAAGTGTATCGACCAGTTTGTATTCTTAACGCATGTGCAGATATTCGGAATTTTGTTAAATATGGCCTTAAATTACATGGTAAAATATCAAGGTATGCTTTGTAATTAAAACTCATTTTACTATGATTATATAATTCTAGTGCACTACTTGATTCTTTATCCACAAACCATCCTTGTATTAAACAATCAACAACTCTTTGTCTAAATACGTTAATAAAGTAATTAAAGTCAACCGAAGTTGGATCATTCCAGACATTAGTATGAATATGAATTTAAACATACATGGTCTATTATAATAATATGTCTTAATATAAATTTTGCGTATTCCTGTAACAAGTGCATTTCAAAATAAAGTGATACTCCGCTTCCAAATCGCTGCTATTACAACATTGACAATATCTTTCATTTCTAGGTATTCTATTTCTAGTGTATCGACCAGTTTGTATTCTTAACGCATGTGCAGATATTCGGAATTTTGTTAAATATGGCCTTAAATTACATGGTAAAATATCAAGGTATGCTTCGCAATTAAAACTCATTTTACTATGATTATATAATTCTAGTGCACTACTTGATTCTTTATCCACAAACCATCCTTGTATTAAACAATCAACAACTCTTTGTCTAAATACGTTAATAAAGTAATTAAAGTCAACCGAAGTTGGATCATTCCAGACATTAGTAAAACCATATTCATTTAACAGCTTTTCTATGTTTGATACCCATTTTGTATAACCCTTTTAACAATCGTTTAATGATGAGATGTAAACATTTTTAAGTATTATGTTATCTGTTTTTAGTTTTTTAAACCAATATTTAACAATTCTTACATAACGTGTTATGAATAAAGGTATCTGCCTAGTTCACCATAAACTCCTGCTGTGCACGAGCTATTTCTCACCTTTAAAATTTGCATAATTTTTTTTAGATGTAATCTCTCGATTTGCTTTGATTTTGTATATCCCCAAATTTCCGAAGAATACCTCAAAATTGAGCCAACAAAAGAGGCAAATAATTGACATAGTATTTTCGGTTTCAATCTTACCTTTTTAAAATTATTCAAGAGTACATTTAGTGCTTTCAGAGCTTTCCCAATCAAATGTTCTTGGTTTAAGGCAAATTTTCCCGTATAATTAAAAACTGTTGCTAAATAATTGAAATCATTTATCATGTTTAAAGTCTAGTAATTATAGGTTTTAAGGTCAAACAAATTCAAACAGAAATTATTTTTGGATTTTTAGAATCACTAACATGTAATGAGTTTAAAAAAAAACTCCTCAAGATAAAGATGGTGGAAAATGCTAAATTTGGGGGTGAAAGTTGCGTTTTTAAGAGAAAATCTCCGGAATTTGGAATAATTTTGTAAATATCATTTGAGCAAATTAGAATTTTCTAACAGTGCGGAAATGCTCTTCCAAATACATCTCCATGTAAATCACGGTTTTATATATGGGTTAATAATGTGTCACAAAATGTCACGGGTAGAGCGTATTGGTCGTACATAGCTCTTGTAAGTTATCAGTTACACTCTAATCTATTGTTCGAGTTGAAACAAATTCATGATATATTCATGTAACACGTAAACGCGTGCACATTTTAAGTGGCCGCCAGAGAGGCCGTGTCATCAGTTTAGTTTTGTGCTAATGCATGTAAACGTATAGGTCATTTACATATAAAAAGGGAAAAACACAGGTAGGCAAGATAGCAGTCTTCGAATTTTCGAATGAAACTGGTCGAAACACGATAGGAAGCGACACAACTTATAATGATAATATCTTTATAAGATACGGTAAAACTATTTACCGCCAGGTTGTTGGTATTCCTATGGGTACTAACTGTGCGCCACTTGTTACAGATTTGTTTTTGTACTGCTATGAAAGAGATTTGATGTTGAGTTGTTACCTGCTAGCCAGGGTGAAATTATTGATGCCTTTAATAATACTTCTCGGTATCTTGATGACATACTCAATATTGATAATCCGTTCTTTGCTCATATGGTTACTAACATTTATCCACCAGAGCTCATACTGAATAAAGCCAACAGTTCGGATGCAGTAGCAGCATTTCTCGATCTTCATCTCTCGATTTCAAATGATTGTATTTACGAGGGTCATTCAATAAGTTCTGTCGTTGTGCTCGTGTTGATGTTTGGTACCAAATGAGAGAGAGTTTCAATACCATGCCATTGATGGTAAAATGAATGCTGTATCTTTTGTGTGACAAAAGTTATGGAACATTTAATATACATCACTTATACATATTGAGGCATTTTCGTCCTGCTTTTTTTCAGGTGTGTTAACTGTTACTTTTTTAAATGCCTGTTTCTCTTTCAGTACTTGTCGAAGACCTTTGAAATTTCTCATACATTACCAGTTATATCTGTGCATTACAAGATTTAGAATTTAAGCATGGTAGATGAAAAGGCCTTGTCTTAGAAATTAACATTTTAAGCTAACATTTAAAATTAATTTAATGATAAATGGACATTAAATGGAAGAGCAGTCTTCCAAAATAGCGTTTTTGGAAGATCAATATTTTCACTAAACATTGTGTTAAATTCTACAATAATGTGTTGAATATGAAATTTAAACACTGAAGGACTAGGATTTGTAAAAAATATATAAAAACATATTAATACTATGAGAATAATTACGACATTTAAAAGATATTGTAACATTTCCGTAAACAAAATGAAGAAAATCAGTGTTATTTCCGCTAAAATTAAGGGATATGCATTCACTCATATCTGGTTTACATCAAGACCTTTCCGACTTATCGACAATCAGTTTCATGGATTATAGGCGAATAACAACAGATGGCGTACAAGAAAATTTAAAAGCATAGACTTATTCAAATAATGTTTACAACGTTTTGTAACAAGGACATTTTCAGAGATGCCAGTATCCAAAAGGTGTGGTAGGGGGAGGTAATTCAGGGGTATAAATAACCGGAAAATTTTCATTTTTGTTGTAGAATTTAAGAGAGCTTACCCAGTAGTTCTATAAATGCACTACTTTATCTCAGTGTAATATCCAGTTCAAAGGATATATGGCTAGTGACAGAACTTTTTGAAGCACCCTCGTATACTAAAATCTATGATAAGAGAGATGATTTCAATTTTAACATCGTGAACTATCCACACCTGGATGGAGATGTACCTCGTGCTACCTCATACGGGGTGTATAACTCCCAGCTCATTCGATTTGCTAGAACGTGTATTGATGTTATAGACTTTTATGATCGAAATCAAGTTATTACAAGTAAACTTCTTCAGCATGGTTTTCATTTTCCCAAACTACGTAGATCTTTCTCTAAATTCTACCGCCGCAACGAGGGCCTACTGGAAAAGTACAACACCAGTAGTAGTGATTGACCCCTCTATAGTCAGTCATTACGCTTCACTTTTCACTTGTGCGATTACTGGACTATCTCTTGGGACTCTATGATTGTACCTTCTGAAACCCCAACTAAGGGCGATGTGTGCATGAGCTTTCGTCCCTCGGGTTTTCTAGTCGTACCCTAGACTGGTTTTCTCTTTAGCTGCAACTACTATGGCTGTTCTGTACGATTCTGGATACATCCTGAGATGTTTATTATTTTATATGTGTTTCTTTAGTCAGTTTCTCTGGATGTGGACCTATTGTTAGAAAATTCCTTTTGATGGGATGTAGTTTTGTTTACACTGTCTTGTCTATTTGGGCGCTGAAGAAAGGATAATAGCGAGAATTGTGCGCATATAAAATCGATTCAAGCTAACCAGTGGGCTTATTGCCTACTGACCGTTCCAGGTCGGTAACCCTGTCTTCACCACTCTTTCTGTTGTTTTTTGTCTCTTTCGTTGTGTTGTCGGGTCCTTGTTTGCAGTACAGTGTGGACCTACGATGCCATTGCGTTCGGACGCTGTGGTTTCTATAGGACCCTATATCTCATTTTTGCCGTTTCGTTCGAAATTAATGCCTGCAATAGTGTTATTAGCATGAAGTTTAATGAAATTCCAGTGTTTGGACTTAATTACAGGAAGACACGAAACTTTTCTAAATTTGGAAAGTACCAATACATGTCATGAGTAGTTTACTTTGCATTAGCATGCCTGATATTCGTTAATGTATATTCTCCCGAGATAATATAATGGAGAAAATAGTCCTATAAAAACCACCGCAACCAAAAGCACAAACAAAGAGCAAATAAAATATACGAACTTGATAATACACAACTCAAAGAGTGGTGAAGACAAGGTTATCGACTTGGAACGGTTAGTAAGCAATAAGGTCCACTGGTTAGCTTAAATCGAATTTATGTGTACACAACCGCGCAATTGTCCTGTCCTCGGTGCTCAAATAGATAAGAGAGTGTAAATAAAAGTACTTCCCGTCAAAGCGAAATCTCTAACAACACATCCAAAGAAATAAATCATTTGCAATGGTTGAGAATGTTTTATGAAGGTGTAGAAGCTGAAAATCACCGAAGTTCTTATAAACTATTAACAACATGTTTCCGATTTCGACAGATTGTCGGATATACCTATTTATGGTATTGGTGTTCAATCCTTTAGCTCCATGTTTCTAGATTACATCTTCCTTTTATCCAGAGAAAATAGTCTAGGTCAAGCTATCTCTCTAATACTGGATGCCGTTTTGTCTTGTAGGTGCTACTGGTAACAAAATCTCCGACGATTAATATGCACGAGATCATTTGCTGTATAGCTAGTGTAGGTGTGTCTACCGTTCCGTGAAAGTAATTGCCAACAAATTCGAAGAGATGTTTAGTGTTGCCTTTAAAACATCGGAAAAATAATGATGTAGTCTGAAGATCAGATTTATTTATTTTGTCACAGAATGAAATCATGCATACGCTTGGTGAACATGTTTCCATTAGTGTTTCAATAAGCATTGCAATAAACATTATTTTGGGAAAAGGTGAGCGTTAAAATTCAATGTTCAACCGTACGTGATTGTGTAGAATAATACCAGCAGTCTACATTTACCGCTACAGGAAGACAACTTGTTAAAGCGTAACAATTCGATGCAGTCTTCGATATCCCCTGTCACAACCTTATTTTGTATTTAATGGTTGAAACGAATTTAAAACACCTCTATACCAATAGATTGACACCTGGGGTAATGTTCCGACTGATTTCTTGATCAGTATTCAAATCATGCTCTGGAAACAAAACTTTGTTGTCATAGAAACACATTATTTTTAATGTATCGACGAAATAGATATAGACACAATTAAGCCGCATTACGAATTAAGCCGCATTACGAATTCAAGCTGTCGTCCTTGAATGCTGCTTTCCCTGTCCGATATTTTTACCCCTTTTTTATATGCACAATTGTGTTGTTTGTGCCGTCTGCCGACCGTAAAATGTCTCCCCGTACATCCAATCAATATTGTTATTTTTACATCCTACAGGGATTGTATGACATTCATTGATCCAGTTTTCCTTAAACACGTGTGTTTCATATACCGCGATGAAGGTTTTGTGCTCATCGACATTTTGGCCCATTTTATTAGGGTTTTCCTGAACTTTCCTCATTATCTTGCATTAGACACTGACGTGAGTTTTGGACCTCTTTTACCAGTCCGTAAGTTTACTAATATTATTTCTTATGGATCTTTGATACGATTCTATTTCGTATCTCTAATACATACTTATTGGCCCTTATTTCGCTTTTCACAGAATGGTATTACTCTCCATAAAAACAATTATGAGTCTTTTAACTAAAACTTTAAAAATAAATCTTTCACCTCTTCGGTTACACTCTGCGTCATCAATACAAATTCCACAAAATAACTCTTCATTTCTTAGAACTAAACCATATGTACGTCTTACACCTTTACATCTTCATTCGGCAACCTCGTTTCATGTTCCTTCTAATAATATTACTAGGATTTTTAATAATGGCTCAAAAGTTTCCGTAACTCCTCTAGGATCACCTGTTTTGAGGAAATACCATGTAAAGTCTCCTTTCAGAAATCATTTAGTTCATTCAAGACGCAGGGTGTTTCCCTCTATTTATAAGTGTAATGCTAATAGGTGCAGTTGTTGCAATTATTTATCGTGCAAGTCCACCATTAAATCAGCTGTTAATGGTAGATTGTTTAATGTATGTCTAGCTTCAAATGTTGATTGACGTACTACTCACGTCATTTATGTTCTGACTTGAAATGCACCACTTTGCGGTATACAATATGTGGGACAAACAGGTCGATCCTTAAAAGTTCGATTTCATGAACACAAATATAATGCAAGTAATCCTAAAAAGTTAAAAAATTACTTGTATTAACACTTTCGTCAGTCAGGTCATAATTTTAATTACGTAACTGTTCAACCAGTTGAATAATTTTTTTTTGATAATGATGCTACTAAAAGCTTCAAAATAAAACCTAGACACATTGCAGAACTTAAGTGGATGAAAAACTTACAGACACCTTATCCACTCAGCCTTAATGACAATATTTATCAAGAAGGAAATATTTCTAAAGATCCTTATATTGACATTTTTTCTGTATTTTCTATTCGAAAGCGTAAGTATAGGTCTCATGGTCTTAGGCGTAATGGTAACATCAAACGTAAATCGCGTGTAATTATTTCTGTCGCTGATTTACATACTGTTTTTAAACAGTCTGGAAAGCACTCTATGCTTTCACGGCTTACATCTTTGTCTATTTCTTCACTAAAGTTGATCGACGAGGAAGCCGACAAAAATTTCATTCGTACAGATCCCTTGTATAACACTGCTTCCATAGTTCAAAGCTACACACAACATGTTCTCCGACCCCATATTGACAAGGAGTCTGATCACGTCTGGCATTTTCTAAAACTACTATATATTGATAAAGGTATTGATTTCATTGACATGCCTAGTATTTTTCGGGATACTCGTGTAGTTGATTCTATCCCAAAATATTTCAAAAATTCCGAAAGTCCTGTAATTTGTTATAAGTATAAAAAGCCTATTAGAAATATTATTTTCGACTACAACAAAATAGTTTCTGACCTTAATATAGTACTTAATACTCCTAAGGAATGTGAATGCAACACATTAAAATTTTGCTATGCTCCAGCAGGTCATGTCATCACTGGTAATTTTGATATTTTTGATAAACGTATTCGACATTTGTTTTCGAAAGGTCCTAAGTATAGATTACCTTCAACTATTGATTTTAATGCCTGTCGTGCCCAGATCGACCCAAACTCGCTTTCTACTTGGAAAAAGTCTATTCTTAAAATTATAGATACACGTATTTACTTTTATAATGCTAACACCTCTTTACTACCTCCGAGACCTAGGTTTTCCTTTCGTAATCTAAAATCGGGAATTCAGGAATTTCATAATAAATTTGTTTTAGTTCCTGCAGTAAAGCAGCTAATAATGTAATTATTGTTTGACGCCTACATTACGTCAATGTCTTATCTCTGGAACTCGGCAGCACCAATTCGTATACTCCAGTTAATTCTACCGAGGATGATGTTGTTTCCGCACATATCACTCGGTGCACTATTTTCAAGGCTGGTGTAAGCGATAAGCAAAATAAACTGCCTACCATGTACTGGATTCCTAAATTACATAAAAATCCGTATAAGGCTCGCTTTATTTCTAATTCTAGTGCCTGCACGACAACAAACATCTCCAGACTTTTAACTTCTTGTCTTACTGCCGTTAAAGATCACATTAAACTATATTGTGATAAAACTTATGAAAACTCTGGGATTAATTTATTTTGGTCTATAAGAAATTCAGGAGACGTTCTTGATAAAATTTTCAATAAAGGTCAAGTTTCATCGTTAAGTACTTATGACTTCTCTACACTATATACAACCTTACCACATCATCTTAATAAAGACAAGCTAATTTCTCTTATTCAAAAAACATTCGATAGAGAAAATACTACATTTTTGGCATATAATACTATTAAAGCGTTTTTCACTAACGGCAGTTTAGACAATTATACTATGTGGACTTGCTATGATGTTTGTGAAGCACTCATCTTCTTATTAGATAATATTTTCGTCAGGTATGGAACCACCGTTTATAGACAAATTGTTGGTATCCCTATGGGTACGAACTGTGCACCACTTGTCGCAGATTTGTTTTTATTTTGCTATGAAAGGGATTTCATGTTGAGTCTTTCACTAGATACCAGGGCAGATGTTATTGAAGCTTTTAATGACACCTCTCGGTATCTGGATGACATACTGAACATTGACAACCCTTTCTTTCCAACTATGGTTCATAATATTTATCCTAAAGAACTTCGGCTTAATAAAGAAAAAATATATCTGATAATAATGCGTCTTTTCTTGATTTAGATCTCTCGATTGAAAATGATAAAATAATTAGCAAAATCTACGACAAGAGAGATGATTTTAATTTTGACATTGTTAATTATCCCCATTTACATGGGGATGTTCCCCGAGTAACTTCTTATGGGGTGTATCTGTCTCAACTTATTCGTTTTTCTAGAGCTGGTACTCGAGTTGAGGACTTTAATATTCGTAATCTTTGTATAACTAAAAAGTTACTCAATCAGGGTTACCGTTACCATAAACTTCGTAAAACCTTTGCAAAATTTTATTATCGTAACCCTGATCTTCTTTCCAAATATAAATGTAATTTAAGGACTCTTCTGCGACAAGGACTATCACAACCTGACTTCTATGGTGATGTGATTTATAAACTTCGTAAGATTCTTGGTCATGATCACTTTCATACTATCTTTTTTAAACTTGTTAAAACGTTTATCAAAAGAGGTTATGACCCTATCATTTTGCAACGTACTGCATGCTTGGTGGTGGACCCTTTTACAGTTCGCCACTATGCTTTCCTCTTTAATTGTACGATGACCGGACAGGCTATGGACCCTATGATGACGCCTACCTAAAGCCCATTGGGACGGTGGCGTTTGATGTTTGTCCATGTTCTTTCTTGTCGTGACCTTAATGGTGTATTCTCTTACTGCTCTGGCTTCTGCCAAGTCATTGAGTACCTTCATTGTGGCTTTCTAGGCTATTGTTTTTTTGTATTATATTTACACGAGCATATTTGTATTTTACTTATATTGCCTATTGATGCTGCCTTGTTGGTTAGAGTTTAGATCATGGCGGGGATTTCTTTATTTACACTGTCCTGTTTTAATGGGATGACAGAAGGGTAAGTGTGAGGTTTGGTGCACCCTAGAACCGGTTTAAACCCCCAGTGGCCTACTTTGCCACTGACCGTTCCAAGGCGGTAGCCCTATTGTCAACCCTTTTGTGTTTGTGATGTCGTTTGCATTTTTATTTAACTTTTGTCTTTTCGTTTGTCTGTTTGCGTGTTTGTTTTTGTGTTTTGTGGTTGACTGTCGTCCTTGACTGCTGCTTTCCCTGTCCGATATTTTTACCCCCTTTTTTGAAATGTGCATTAAACAGTTAAAACCGATTTTAGTTGACGATACCTTTATCAGTGTTGGACATATTCTCCGGAAATGAAAGTAAATGAGATTATATGGTCATACACCACTAAATTGCATTTACCTTATGATTACTTATGATTTTTGGCCATTAAACACATATCACACATCCAAGGGAATATTTTATTTTACTTTATTTCCAAGAACTATCCTAGACACACATAAAAAAGTGCTTTCACCTACATTCGGATTTATGAAGATGCTTACAGTCGGGCACGCAGCAAATACTTGTGAATTTCTCACAATTTACTATCCCTGAAATTTTCTCAATAAAATAGCCTATATGCAAGAACAATGTATGCTTGCACGAATGAACGAACGAACGAACGAATCAATGAATGATGTCTTACCGCACGTCGACACATAAATAGGTCACATTGTTCGCAATAACTGATAAAAGATGACGAAATGAAGTAGTAATTAAAGATTAATGTAAATATATAAAGATAAAGCTATTTACAAATTAGGGATAATATGGTAGTAATATAAGCTATATATTTAAATCAGCAAAAAGCAATCGGATATCTTTCAGGAAATTTAAAACAAGACTAAAATCTATAGTATCAATTCTTTCATATTATTAACTGTGTAGTATATTTGCCACAAAGGAACAAAGTCTACACATTCCAACAAGGTATGTTTGACCATTATCGTTCAACCAGGGTATACATTCTGGGAATTGCTCACCTTGTAATACATACGAATGAGTATAACGTGTATGTCCTATCCTGCACCGAGCTAGGACAACTTTTTCTCGACGAATGGGTCTACTAGAAGGACGCCATTCTCCGAGTAACGGTTTAATTGAATGGAGTGTACGGTTAACTGATAAATCCCAAGCGGCTAGCCAAAAGTTACGAATAAATGTGTTAATACAACTTTTAAACTCAGTATAAGGTAATTTGGTGTTAGATATATGTAAACCCTAATGCTGCCTTAGAAATTCAACGGGGAACGACATCTTATTGATACATAATGGTATTAGTCTGGTACATAAAATACTAGTTTTGCTACTTGCCGTCCTCCTGGCCCCAACAGTGCTTTGTCCGTGAACGGTGTATAAATCCTCCGCCACTCTGTCATTGTACCGTGCCGAGAATTTTTCAAGACATTACATATTAGTGTTCTTGATCTAGTTGACTTAATTATTCTATCTGCGTAGAGTTGTGATGAGGTTCCATCGATGTGTCTGCGGCAGTGGTCGTCCTATCATTGCGGCGGTGATACGTGTACTGAAGTTATGGCAGCACTGGCTCTTTTATCCGCTATATTGTGTCCTCCATGTACGTGTTGCTTCTTCCCGACTTTCTTCGCGACGTGCATCTGTTTGCAGTAGTACATGTATAGCATGTTATAACCACATTGCAGTACATATCGCAAATGTATCAGTACAGACATTTTTTAAAAACATATACAATAGTGTTTAATTATACGAGTCGCAGAATACAAGTAAAATAATTCAATCGTTTACGACGCCCTCCAACATAATATATATAGTCTATCAATATATGGGTACATACTCTATAAATACACGTTCTTTATCAAGAGTAAGTCCTTTTACTATGTTCAGAAATCGTACGAGGTTATATTCTAGAGACAATTATTACTTTACCAATATCACAAAACTGTGATCATGATGGAGTAAGATTTAAGCATTGAAAATAAAACACGCACATATTAAGACATACCGGTCTGGCTGCGAGAGAATAAATCAAACAATAAAATAGACTTTTTAGAACGATATCAATGTGTATTTCCAATAGAAGGTGTCAGTTGTACCACCAAGTATTTTTCCTTCGGAATTTCAAATAATGGTTTCGTCTTTGCAACAAATAGAAATAGCATTCTCATCAATGCGATTAATGTTGTTCCTGGTCGACAGATGCATCAGTTTTGATTTGATGGATTAGACATGCGCTTTATGACGCAGCAAGCACTAAGTCGATAAGGTAATTATTTAGAAATCTCTTCGTATTTCAAGCATATTAACCATAAAATGCATATTATAACCAAATGATATCACAAAAACTGGATATAATACTCCCAATCGACTTTTCCTGACAAACTGGATCTAAATATCCATTCAAATGCATGCCAAGGGAATACTATTATGCAAAAACAGTGTTTTGTAAATGATACACTAAAAATCCCAACGTGGGACATAGCATAAAAACTCACGAAAGGATGACATTGCATTACAATGAATAATGTTTTATATCAAAACGTTTCTTTTGAAATTCATCCATACTCAGTACGTCATACAGATGTTAATACAACCATGTGTTTTTTGCTAGATTTTATATGGGAGAATAACCAAAGTCTGGATGTTAATCATTATATTGTATGAGTATTGACTGCTCAATGCATATCATTGCCTTCGACGATTTATTCCATCTGGTGACAGCTCTTGTGAAATGAGTATTTTCTCAATTTGTTTAATGAGACAAAATAAAATCGGCCCGACTCCTAATTAACTCGACAGAATTGATGATTTAAGGGTGTCCTTAATAATGTATCAATGAGTTTTGAAGTAACAATTTATTTCTAATTCATTCTATTTAATTCCAATGGAAATCAAATGAAAATGTGATTTTCAGACGTATTGCAGTGTCTGTAAATATAGCGTAACGTATTGAAGTGTCTGTAAACAAAGCTTAACGTATTGCCGTGTCTGTAAACATAGCGTAACGTATTGCAATGTCTGTAAATATAGCGTAACGTATTTAAGTGTCTGTAAACATAATGTTACGTATTGCAGTGTCTGTAAACATAGCGTAACATATTGCAGTGTCTGCAATCATAGCGTAACGTATTGCAGTTTCTGCAAACATAACGTAATGTATTGCAGCGTCATTACTGTGACAGTATATCTTTCAACGAGCCAGGTATACTGCTGTAGCGAAAACGAATTATCTGATAAAGTAAATATAAAAGTCGAACAGGAAATGTAGCATTCAAGGATCACAGTCACCCATAAGCACGCATAGAAAAAAACAATAATGATACATATTAATAAACGGCAAGATATGACATCACAAACATTACAGGTTTGACAATAGGGTAACCGCCTTGGAACGGTCAGTGGCATAATATGTCGCAGGGTGTTTAAACCAGGTTTCTATTTACGGCCATTCTGACGTACTGTTTGAAACAGTAGCTTCTGTGTCTACATGCGTCGTGACACATAGTCGGATTATGCCTAATTATATATATATATTATCAATGTATTTTTGTTTATTTTGAATGCATGTTTTCGAATTCAGTTTTTTGTGAATACTTACGATGTAAAATTTTGCAATCTCTTTACATTGACTACAGTACTATAATGGCTCAAATTGTTCACTGCAGAATTCATGGTTTTCATGAATTCATGGAATGAACAAAAAGCCTACAACAGCACAGTTTTATCCTTACTCTAACAGCTGCAATCGCTTGTTTACAAAACATCTGGGGATTTCTTTGGAATATTACGCGGAATTAAGTGTGAATATATACAGCATATAGCGGAAATTCCCGAGTTGGTTTCGTCACAATGCTTGCTTATTGACACTGTAATTCTTGTTTATTTTAATGTGTGTTTTTTTTGGTTAACTTTGTTCTGTGGAAGGTACATTTCTTGTTCGACCTTTAATTCTATTTCCATAAAACATTTGCTCATTTGCAAGCACAACCCTGGACAAATCACTTTAAACTTCAAATGTATGAGTACTTGTTAGGTGCATGTTTCTGCTAGAAGGCATCCGGGGTATTAGCTGCTACTGCAAATGAGATCGCCTAAGGTAGCCATTAAATGAGATCATACGACTAATAGAGTAGTTATGTATATTGTTCCAATGAGTGCAATAACAAACACGAAGATAGCACCTAATGAATATCCGGGATTATTCCTTTGTCAAAGCAAGAAGCTATGCCGAGTGATTTAGATGTCAAATAAAGTATGTAGTTGTTGGAAAAATCTCATTAGTGTTTCAATACTAATTACTTATGAACATGATAACTCAATGTTTAATTCTAGGTTCGCGATTTGCCGGCCTCTTGATCTCAAAACTGTCCGTAAACGGTTTATTTTCCCTTCGCCATTGTAACAATCTCCTTCGGCACGAGAGATTGTCTGTGTTAGAATTTGTCTTTGATCTTGTTATAGGATGTGTTTTATCTGCGTAAAGTTGTGAGGAGTGTTTATTAATCTGCCTGCGATGGTCGTCCTTTCGTCGGACAAATAAAGCGACCATCACTCTGGGAACCTGCGTCCATTCATGCATCAAAAAAGGATAAAAATATCGGACAGGGAAAGCAGCATTCAAGGACGACAGTCAACCACAAAACACAAAAACAAACACGCAAACAGACAAACGAAAAGACAAAAGTAATAAAAAATGCAAACGACATCACAAACACAAAAGGGTTGACAATAGGGCTAAGTTTGCAACGTCGCGCTGGTTGCTTTACATCGGCAGGCTAAGTGTAAATCATACAGTGGTCCACAGTCCAGTTGTGTTCTTGTGATGATGTAGTCGATCAATGCGTACACTATTCACAAAGCCCAATTATGCCTTTCAAATTACGCCCCGTTACGCTACACGAAATCAACTTAGCGCTGATGACAACGGTCTGAAAGTAGACTAAAAATACAGACAGTCAACTGCCATCCTCCTGGGTCGTCCTCTGAAGCTATTCCCTACCGGCGGTATGGAAGGGACCCGCCTATTGAGCCGCAGAACAGACTACAAGAAGCTAATTTTCTGTGCTGGGTGTTTTCTTCACGGCGTGCACACGGCGGTGGCTTAACAGATGGGCAATGTCAATTCGTAGTTCAAAAGGGGTTAATTTACGATATTATTTACTTTAAATGGATTCTTAAGATCGCATAATATTATTGGAAACGTTATTATATATACATATTAACACACCCTAGCTTGAAACTGAGTTTAAAGTGACTGGCCTAATGCAATACATGTTTATCATGCGATATCCACATTGCAGTACATGTGACACCATATATTCAGCAGCACTTGAATGTTATAGCGAGCGCAAGCGAGCTCCTATGGTATCATGCATGCTAAAAGTGAACATCCATCCTTTGAAAAGTCTTGGGTCATTTACGGCAGTATATGGGCGACTTCAACCGTAAAGTAGCATATTTCGTTACGAAATTAATAAGATAAGCATTCGTAGAAATCATTAAGAATGGTGGTTTCTAAGCAGAATGAGGTGAAAAAAACATTAAAAACCTTTCTCGAACCCATCCAAAAATGACAATGAAATTGCATTTTTACCTACGTCGCCAAAACGGCCATTAACCGGAAGCATAGCCCAAAGTGTTACCTTGCGCTTTGTTCATTGGCGAAAATTCGTCAACACATTTCACAATTTAATAAAAGTAGATTTCGTGTGGCAGAAATGTATATGTCTTGCTAAGTTGCTAACCAATTAGGATAAACAAATGATTTGGTTAAAATCTTTCACTTGTTTATTTTCCCGTAAACCATAAATGCAATCGGAATTCTTCGCAGATTTCCGTATTTGGTCGTCTACTATTGTAAGCCATTGACGGAAATCGACGAGGTTATTCCGTGTTCATTCGTGTCTAACCCGAACAATCTGGCAATTTCCGGAAATGATTCGGATTATAATACAATGACAAGACGTCATTGATTTACGTCATCATCGTATGTCGTCACATTATGACGTATGGTCTGTTAGTAAACAATTAGTGAGACGGGTGCTTATTACCGATTCATCTTTCTTTGTTTCTTTCTTTCTTTCTTCCAATTCTATCGACGTATTATACACATACTTATGATTATCACAGTTTCGTTTCTGTGGATGAGTCTACCTGCAGGCTTTTTTTATGATAACCACAGAAGTTCAGCGAGATTTTTAACCTGAATAGGGTATGTCTCTCTCTGCACAGGAGATCAACGGCTTTACATCAGTAGTGAAGAATGACATACTTTCACAGTAACTTTAACATAAAGAAATAAGGGGTAATCTCTTGTTTTCTACAGTTGAATCTACAGTTATAAAGTTTCCCTCAGGGTCAGCTATGTGCTTATGTATTGTATATTCTATATCTTTCTAAATAAAATTGCTACCCCTCGGGCATTAGACTTTCCGGAACTGAATGAACAATCATTACCCAATTCTGCTCGGATAAATTTCTCAGTGCTTGGTGTGGAATGAACATCTTGTGAACAAAATATATGACACTTTTTAGATTTTATGTAATTAAATACATCCAGACGCTTTTCAGCTGAACCAAGGCCCTGGCAGTTAACAGACATAATTTTTACCTGAGTCATTTAATGTACAAAATGAGAATTACTGAACATGACCAGGTGGGAGAGAATTCATAAAACAATGGAAAAGTGAAATCTGCATACACAAACAAAAAACAATTCTGCATGTTTTCAGAAAAAGGCAACTAAATCACACAATTTGGCTATAACCTATTAAACATTGATTTTTAAAATTCTTTTTGAGTAAAATGATTTGACCAAAATCATTTCTTTCTTTTTTAAATCTTTTTTTATCTGATCTAGAAGTAAGTAAGTACTTGTGATGTATATGTAACTGAATATACTTTACAATAAGTTAAAAAAAAAACACACAGTGTCACACAAAAAACTATATCTTTACAACATAACATATTGATATGTATATATTATTAATCACATGTATATAGATTGTCTCAACTTTTTATCCAAAGGTATTTTTAAATTTAAATCAGTGGAAAAACACATGTCCACCAAAAATAGGGAGAAAGAAAAACATGTTTACGATGAAAAGAGACTCATCTAGTTGAACCTTCCTTAAAAATCCAATATATAATTTTGTATAAAAAGCCATTATCATATTTATTCGACTTTATGATTGTATTACTGTCAAATATTTTGTCATTAGATCCCGCATGCGTATCCATTTTGGTGTCCTTTATAATAACGAATACTGATCAAAAACCGGTAGTAGTATTTAGCACAATACTAAACAATCTAACTGTAAAAAGGCATTTTAACTTTAATCTTATTTAACTATACTTGCACTTTTAAATAAAAAATCAGCACTTCTTAAATGGCATGACAATTGATGTAATTAGCTACTTAGTAAACATTGTAGGAATGTATAATATCTAATACTGGGAGGGTAATCCTTCCTTAGAAATGTCACAGTTATTTGAGTTGCAGCTATATTAAATCTCTCTGTAAACTGCATGGCACAAAAGGCCATGTTAAAACTCAAATCCTTGCAAGAGTTTCAATGAAATTAAAAATAACAGATTATCCCTAACACACTGTCCAAAGTTTTCTCATAATATATGTATTAAAATTAAATATCTCGGAAGAAAAATTAATCGTCTTTCATTTCTTTATGATTTCTGTGATGTCATCAAACAGGTCAAACTTGTGGCGTGTCTCATTTGTTGTCCTCCCGTACACCGAGCCATGAAAATACCAGGCCTGATCGATGTGTTTATTCTCGGAAAGGCGTCGGATGAGCTCTGCGTTTAGTCTAGTTACGTCATCCAACAGACAATTTCCCATGATCTTGAAATCTGACCTGTGTGTCATGATCTTGGCTTTCTCAGTGTTATTCATGAGCTTGACCAGCACAGGTTTTGGGTGGCCAGGTTTCCTCTGTATCCGGTGCACAACTATGATCTTTGCCGGATCAACTGTGATACCTTCCTTCTTGAACAGGGTGGATATCTCTAAGACAAGGTCTTCTTCTTTTTCATTTGTCTTTTCCTTCAAATCCATTGTCTTTACACTGTTTTTCCGAGAGTATTGCTCATTATAATTGGACTTGGCAAGAGCTTGCTTTGACCGTAGTTCGTTCTCTTCCCTCTGGGCACCCTGATGTTTTATCTGTGTTTTGATGGATGTAAGTTCTTTTTTCAGACTTTCATTCTCCGTTTCTAAGTTTTTCATTTTCTGAACCAGATCTTTTGTTTTTTATCTATTTTCACTGAAATTGTCATGTACATATTTTCACTAAGATCGGCGATGATTTTTGAGATAGTTTTTTCGATGAATTTTTCCATTTATAATACGGTACAGTTTTAAGATACCATATCGTCTGACGTTTACCATTTTTGTACAAATTAACTCCCGTGAAAGTTTTAACAACACCATGTTTTAATGAATACGTTTGAACATGATAACCATTTATACAAAGGGAAATCCAATAATGCAAACCGGTTTGAACATTAATGCAAAGACACAAAGTTGCTCAACTTTGACTTTTAAAGTTTGCGTCCAGGACCTTATAGTGACAGGGACCTGGGATTATTGTTTTACATATAAAAAGGGCTAAACACTTTTACGCAAGACAGCATTCTCCGATTTTTCGAATGAAACTGGCCGAAACACGAAATAGGAAGCGACACACCTTGACGTTTCGATCGAAATATATGCCTACATACGTATTATTAGCATGGAACTTAATGAAATTCCAGCCTGAGGTTTGGACGTTATGACCGGAAGACACGAAGCGTTTCTAAATTTTGAAACTATCAAAACAAGTCATGCATGCTATATTTTGCGATGCCTGACATGCGTTAAAGTATATTCTCCCTAGATAATATAATGTAGAAAATAGTCCGATAAAAACCACGGCACCCAAACGTAGGGACGCACTGTACCACAAACAAAGAGCAACTAAACTATACAATGAACTGGACAATACACAACACAACGAGTGGTGAAGACAGGGTTATCGACTTAAAACGGTTAGTAGACAATAACGTCCAATGGTTAGCCTAAATCGTACACAACTTCGCAATTATCCTGTCTTCAGTGCTCAAATAGACAAGATAGTGTAAACAAAAGTACTTTCTCTCAATACGAAATATCTAACAACACATCCAAAGTGATAAATCCTTTGCAATGGTTGAGAATGGTTTAAGAAAGCGTAGCAGCTGAAAATCACCGAAGTTCTTATAAATTATTAACAACACATGTTTCGGACTTGACAGATTGTCAGAAATGCGTATTTATGGTATTTTGATTAAATCCTTTAGCTCCATGTTCCTAGATTACATCTTCCTTTTAACCAGAGAAAATAGTCCAGACCAAACTCTCTCTCACTAATACTCCATTAAGGCGTATGTATATTTCTCTCCCTGGAAGCCATTCTATCTTGTAGGTGCTACTGGTTACAAAATCCCCGAAGATTAATATCCATATATATCATTTGCCGTATAGCTAGTGTAGGTGTGTCTACCGTTCGGTGAAATTAATTACCAACACATTCGAGGTGATCTTTAGTGTTGCCTTTAGAACCATCAGAAATATAATAATGTAGTCTGGAGATCAGAGTTTATTTCTTTTGTCACAGATTGCAATCAGTACTGTTATTCATTCGATATTTGAAGATCGCTTAGCCCGATACTTATAATAAGTGATCGGTGGTGAATTTTCAATTTCTTTTGTTTTCTTACTTAATTATTCGATTCGGTGGTTCCACTACTCCGGCCGATAAAAGGCTCTAGGGTATTGTTTAACCACTCATAGGATATGTTGTCTGCTTTTTAATTTAGTCTTTTGGCTGTTACTTGTGATACGCAGGCGACATAACCGCTGCTCCCAACTAAATTCCTTTTTGTTTATTTCGCTCTTCGGGGCATACAAATTTATTAGATCCTGGGACCATACGCCGCTGTATATACTGGATGAAATAAAGATACAAATATTGCTATGTCCACCGCCATATGCTTGACATCTTCGGGATGGTTAAAATTATGTACTGTTGATTTCTATGAATATTGAGTTCTGCTCAACCCGGGGCTAGAGGGCAGTGAGCGGTAGCTAGCATATTTCACTACCGCTCATGAACAGTCTCAAACAAACCGAGACTGCTCGGCCGTTTCCAAAGGTCCATTATCATACTCTTTTGCATATGTGTGGTGTACATGTTTCCATTAGTGTTTCAATACACATTGCAATACACATTACTTCGATGTTCAACAGTATAATTATGTGATTGTGTAGAATAATACCAGCAGTCTACAATTACCGCTGCAGGAAGGCATCTTGTTAAAGCGTAACAGGTCGATGCAGTCATCAGTATCCCCTATCACAACCTTATTTTGTATTTAGGTTTTGAAATAAATTTAAAACACCTCTTTAGCAATAGATTGACACTTAGAGCAATGTTCCGCCTGATTTCTTGATCAGTATTCAAATCATGCTCTGGAAACAAAACTTGGTTTGAACTGTCAACTTTGTTGTCATAGAAACACAATTTTTAAATGTATAGACACAATAGATAAAGGCACAATTAAGCCGCATTACGAATTCAAGCTTGAAATATGCATTAAACACTTCAAACCGGGTTGAGTTGACGATACCTTTATCAGTGCTGGACATATGCTCCGGAAATGAAAGTCTTGACAACTCGTCTGCCTCCTTTCTACGGAAACCCCAACAAAATTGATATAAATCAATTATATGTATCAGAAGCTGCACAACACCATCCGCTTGATTTTTTCCGCAATAGTTATGAATGTATACAACATTGTTGTATGATGACGTCATATGTTTGTATGATGACGTCGTATGTTGGCTCTGTCTTCTCCGGAATACACCGAACAACTGAACTATGTCGTCGATTTCCGTATTCTAATAGTTTATGCTTTGTAAATGCTACATATATTGTTCGACCTTTGTAACTACAAGAGTATGCTTTTTTGGAAACCTATCTGGCTAAATGTTTTTATATTCATCGGTTCATTTTCAAATAAAAGCATGAACAAGTCGATGTCAAGCAGTCTCCTTATATATCAAATGTACGAGTACTTGCGAACAGCATATTTCTGCTGGATGACATCCGGTTTGTTTGCTACTACTGCTAAGATCAGCTAAGCCAGTTATTAAATGAGATTATATGGTCATATACCACTAAATTGCATTTTCCTTAAGGTTTCATTAGAGCCTCTCGGCCATTAAACACATCAAAGGGAAGCTTTTAGTCTACTTTATTTTCACAAACTATTCTAGACACACTTAAAAAAGTGCCAACAATTGGGGGGTTTGTAATGCTTTCACCTACATTCGGTTTTATGAAGGTGTTTGCCGTCGAGCAGGTTAGCAAATAAATGTGAGTTTCTGACAATGTTCTATCCATGCAATTGGTCGTCTATCATTGCGGCGGTGACGTACTGCAGCTATTTGGGCATTGGCTCTTTTATCTGCTAGATCGTGTTCTCCATATACTTGTCGCATCTTCCTGACTGCCAAAACGTATTATGTACTGCGCGATTTCTTCGCGACGTGCATCGTTTTGCAGTAGTACATGTATCTCATGCTATAACCTCATTGCAGTAAATGGGGTATCGCAAATTCATCAGCACAGACATTTTATAAAAACATAACCATTAGTGTTTAATTATAGAATACATGTAAAATAATTTAATAGTTTAGAGGCCCTCAAACATAATGTATATAGTTTATCAATATATGGGTCTATAAACTATAAATACATGTTCTTTATCAAGAGTAACTCCTTAAACTATGTTTAGAAATTTTACGAGTTTATATTCTATAGACAATTATTAATTTACCAATATCCCAAAACAGTGATCCAGATGGAGTAAGTAAAAGCATTGAAAAATAATACTCGCACAATTTAAGAAATACAGGTCTGGCTGCGAGACAATAAGTAAAACAATGAATAAGACTTTTTAGAACGATATCAATGTGAAATTCCACGAGAAAGTGTTGTCTGTTGTAACACAAAGTCATGTTTCTTCGGAACCAGTTGATGGTTAAAGGAAGTAGCATTCTCATGAATGCCATTCATTTTGTACTCGGGCGACAGATGCATCCGTTTTGTTCTTTTATGGATTAGACATGCGCTTTGTGACGCAGCCGGCACTAAGTTGATAAGGTAATTATTTAGAAATAATTTCATATTTCAAGTCAATTTTATTAACAACGAAATAACTATATAACCAAACGATATCAAAAAAACTGGATATAATACTGTCAATGGATATAAATGTCCAATCAAATACATGCCAAGGAAATAATATTATGCAAAATCTGTTCTGTTAATGCTGTAACTGCTACACTAAAAATCCCAACCTGGGACATAGCATAATAAATACTGAAAAGGTGATCCCTTGGAAGCAATAAACACAAACAAAAGATAAAAGTAGCACACTCGTTGTTTCTTTGAGTCTGCTCATGGGAGGTAATTATGAAATTCAACACCTCTCACGACTCCTAGCACCAGTATAAGCGATATTCTACTTTAAAGTAAGACATAATGAGATTAATGATCCCAAAGGGCCAGTAAATAATAACACTACTGATTTGTAGTCGGGGCGACATTTTACGGCCGCCAAACAGCACTAAACAAACGCTAGTGTGAATGTCAATAAATACCGAAAAGTTGATCCATTGGAAGCAACAAACACACACAAGAAAGAAAAGTAGCAGACTCGGTTTTATTGAGTCTGTTCATAACAATTCTTGAATGGATGACATTGTTTATGTTTATTGCATTACAATGAATAATGTTTTATGTCAAAACGAAACAGGGACACTTTCTTTTGAAATTCCTTACCCCGTAGGTCATACAGATGTTAATACAAAATGATGTGTTTTCTGCCAGATTTTATTCGGGAGAATAACCAAAGTCTGGATGTTCATTTTTATATTGACACCGTATGAGTCTTGACAGAAATGCATATCATTGCCTGCAACGATATTTTTCATCTGGTGACAGCTCTTGAGAAATGAGCATTTCGAAATTTGTTTAATGAGACACAAAATAATAATCAGCTCGACAAAATTGAAAATTTAAGGGTAATCACCGATGTCTAAAATCGAAGATGTATGTAATGTATGCAGTGCCTGCAAACATAACGTGAATCCTATTTACCTCATGCAAATGCAACTAAAACAAATGTAAAGTAACATTACTGTTGCAGTATATCTTTCATCTAGCCTGATATACCGATATAGCGATAATAATCATCGATCAGTAGATATAAAACTCATGAAAAGTAGCTTTTAATGATCACAGTCAACCATAAGCACGCATGGAAACAAACTACAATTACAAAGATGATTAAAAGGCCAGATATGACTACACAAATATAAAAGGGTTGAAAATAGGGCTACCGCCTTGGAACAGTCAGTGGTAAAAAAGGCCACTGGGGGTTTAAACCAGGTTCAAAGTTGAAACATATATTTCGTGGTTAGTTTAGTTATATTAAAGATGTAAATTCACGGTCATTCTGATAGACTAACGTACTTCTTGAAATAGTAGTATCTGTGTCAACATGTGTCGTGACATATAGTCGGATTACGTCTAAATATATATTGTATCCATTTAGATTTTGCATGTTTTTGTTGATTGCTTTTTGATGAATACTATCCTAAAGGAAAAAAATAATACCCATCTAGGTAATTTCCGTAATATATTGTATGTTATATTATGCTGATGTTAATCGATGGTATATGACTACATTTAGTCTTTCCTTTAGGAAAACAGACTAAAACAACAAATAACACATCAAACGTAATCCCTGCAAACGTAATCCCTGACTAAGTGTTTGGCTTACCCGGTAAGAAAACATAGGATGTAACATTTTACAATCTATTTACATGAAATACAGTGGTAAAATGGCTCAAATGTTCAAAACTGTACTTTAGAATTTATGAATTTTGTATTACAAAATGTACTGTGATTAAAACACTTACAACAGCACAGTTTTATCGTTTTTCTAACTAGCTGCATTCCGAAGTATAGATTGCTTTCTGCGATTGATTTGAATGCATGTCGTGGTCATATCGCCCAATCGATTGATGATTTTAGTATTAAATTGTGTTATAGAGAACATGCTGATCCCTTTTTACTTGGAACAAGACTATTTTAACATCATGTATACCCGTATTAATTTCTATACGGCTAACCCCTCCTTACTTCCCCTTAGACCTAAGTTTGTTTTAGTTCCTGCTGATAAAGCAGCTAATAATATAACGATTTCTTGACACCTCCATTACGTCAAAATATGTTTTATCTCAGGAACTCGGGAGTACTAATTCACTAGCGCAATTGCAATCTACAGAAGTTACGTAAGGCTTTTTCTAAGTTTTATTATCGTAACACTTATTTGCTCGACACATATAATAGCAATCATGAAACATGTCTACGTCAAAGAAATATAAAAAGATCTGACAGGGAGAGTAGCATTCAAGGAGGACAGTCAACCACAAAACACAGAAACAAACACGTAAACAGACAAACAAGAAGTCAAAAGTAATAATAAATGCAAACATTTATCACAACCCGTCTTTGGAATCATCAAGCCCATTCCGTGCTCCTTCAAAGTAAAATATCGTTTATGCCGTTGCTAGGAGGAGTGAGAGGTGTTGCATATTAAAATTACCTCCCATGAACAGACTCAATAAAACAGAGTCTGCTACTTTTCTCTCTTGTTTGTGTTTGTTGCTTCCAAGGGATCACCTTTTCAGTATTTATTGCCATCATTTAAGGGAATCACTTGTTTTCTCTATTAGATAATATTTTCGTCAGGTATGGAACTACCGTTTATAGACAAATTATTTCGTTTCGCTTTAGGTACAAACTGTGCACCCCTTGTTGCAGATTTGTATTTATATATCGATGAAACAGATTTCATGTTGAGTCTTTCACCAGATACACAGGCAGATGTTATTGAAACTTTTAATGACACCTCTCGGTAACTGGATGACATGTTCAATATTGACATCTTTTTTTTTCTACTATGGTTAATCATATAATTTTTATATCCTAAAGTACTTCAACATATCAAAGCTAATATTTCTGATAAACGCTCCTTTTCATCTCTCTATTGAAAATGGTGAAATAATTAGCAAATTCTATGACAAGAGAGAAGATTTTAATTTTGATATTGTTAATTATAATCATTTAGATGGTGGATGTTCCCCGAATAACGTGTTATGGGGTCTATATGTCTCGACTTATTCGTTTTTCAAGAGCTTGTACTGGAGTTGAGGACTTTGTATAACTAAAAGGCTACTCCTTCAGGGCTATCGTTACCATAAACTTAGTAAAACCTTTGAAAATTGTATTATCTTAACCCTGATCTTCTTTCTAAAAAGAAAAGTAACTGTTCGGCGACAAGGACTATCACAACCTCACTTCATGGCGTCGAGATTTACAAACTTCGTAGGATCCTAGGTCATGATCACTTTCATACTAACTTTGTTAAACCTGTTAAACTATTTATCATTTTCCAACGCACTAAATGCTTGGTGGTTGACCATTAACTGTTTGCCATTAAGCTTTCCTCTTTAATTGTGCGATGACCGGACAGTCTGTGGACCCTATGATGACGTCAACCTAAAGTCCAAAAGGACGGTGACGTTTGATGTTTGTCGGCAATCTTGTCTTGTAGTGCCTTCAGTGGTTTATTCTCTTGTTGCTCTGGCTTCTGCCAAGTCATTGAATACCTTCCTTGTGGCTTTCTATGCTATTATGTTGTATTTATATTTACACAAGCATCTTTATGTTTTACTTATATTCCCTATTAATGCTACCTTGTTGGTTAGAGAATAGTTCATGTTGGGGATTTCTTTATTTAGGGTACGTTAGAGGTTTGGTGCACCCTATAAACTTCTTTAAACCCCAGCGGCTGCTTTTGCCACTGACCCTTCTAAGGCGGTAGCCCTATTGTTAACCCTTTTGGAGTTTGTGACGTCATATGCCTTTATTTCTTATTAACATTGTTATTCATGTTTGTCGATTTGCGTGTTTTTTGGGTTTACTGCGTTTTGTGAATGCTGCATTTCCTGTCAACTTTTATACTTGTTTTTGTTTACAAAACATCTTGGGATTGATTTAGAATAATACGCATAATTAAATGGGCAGTATATAAATATAACAGGGCGGAAATTCCCGAGTTGCGTCTCTTTTTTCCTTTAGTAAATATTTCCTGTTTGACATTTGTATAAACCGCTACTATTTTTGACATTGAGCGTCGCAAGATGGTAGCTCTATTGTCAATCAGTTTGTATCTCACCGCGCTTGCAATCAGTACTGTTATTCTTTCGATCTTTGGAGATCGCTTAGCCCGATACTTCTATTTAGTGATCGGTGGTACATTTTCAATTTCTTTTGTTTTCTTACTTAATTTTCGATTCGGTGGTTTCATTATTCCGGCCGGTAAAAGGCTGTGGGTATTGTTTAACCACTCATAGGGTATGTTGTCTGCTTTTCAATTTAGTCTTTTGGCTGTTACTTGTGATACGCAGGCTTCATAACCGCTGCTCCCAACTAAATTCCTTTTTGTTTATTACGCTATTCGGGGCATACAATTTTATTAGATCCTTGGACCATACGCCGCGGGATATAGGGGATGAAATAAAGATACAAATATTGCTATATCCATCGCCATATGCTTGCCATCTGCGGCATGGTTACCATTCTGTACTGTTGATTTTTATGAATTTTGAGTTCTGCTAGAGGGAGTGAGCAGTAGCTAGCATAGTTCACTTCCGCTCATGAACAGTCTCAACCAAACCGAGACTGCAATATTTCGTATGTGTCGTGCTCGGCCGTTTCAAAGATCCATTATCGTACTCTTTTTTACATGCCTTGCCTATTGACATTGTAATTCTTGTTTGTTTTAATGCGTGTTGTTCTGTGAAAGCTATGTTTCCTGTTCTATTTTTATATGTATTTCCATATTAATCTCTTCATAGCAGAAAACATGGACATATCGATGTCAGGATATGTTTCTGTTTATGTCCACAAATGTAGGCGAACTCCGATTTGGTTGCCGCTACTGCTAATGAGATCAAAGAAGCTAACCATTAAATGAGCTCATACGACTAATAATACAGTTTTTCTATCTGAGTGCAATAGACGCGAACACGAAGATAGCACCTAATGAATATCCGGAATTATTCCTTTGTGTAGCCATGACAAGAGCCTTAATTTTCAGATAAATTCTGAAGTTGGTGGAAATATGCCATTAATTTTTCTATACAAATTACTGCAGCGAAAACGATGAACGTGATAATTCAATGTGCAACCGGATTCTTTGGAATTTTGTTGAAAATCGAACTAAAAATCCAGCATAATATAATTTAACGGGGAACGATATAAAAAGGATAGTATTACCGGGCGTTCGGCCAATGCTAATTGCCTATACAATTCTAGGTTCGCGACTTGCCGGTATCGTGGCCTTAAAATTGATATGTACGTGAACTGATTATAGGTCCTCCGCCATTGTACTGAGCTGAGAATCCCTCAAGGCGCGACTCATGAGAGTGTGTTTTTGATCCAGTTAAGTCAAGCGTTGCATTTGCGTATAGCTCTGATGAGGTTAAATTGATGTGTCTGCAGCACGTATTTCCTTTCACCCCAAATTCGGAGACCGTGTTTGAGCCACCAGACCTCTGTCAACCTGCGCCCCTTTGTCTATCAAATTAAATCGCCGCGCAGTCTTCTGATCCTCTGCTACATGTATGTATTCTCGCGGAGGTCCTCAGTCCGAATCCGTTCAAGTGATGATGTAGTCGATCATATATACAATATTTGCAAAGCCAAGTTATGCCACACAAAACAAATGTAACGCTGACGATATGGGATTGACTAATTTGATATAAAACTCGAACAGGAGAAGTACATTTCAAGAACGACCACAAACACACACAGAAACAAAGAACAACTTTAAAGTTGAATAAAATGCCGCAAAAGACATCACAAACATAAAGGGTTGACAATAGGGCTACCGCCTTGGAACGGTCAGTGGCAAAAAAAGGCCGCTGGGGGTTTAAACCAGGTTCAGGGTGCACCAAAAATGAGATATAGGGTCCTATAGAAACCAGAGCGTCCGAACGCAATGGCATCGTAGGTCCGCACTGTACTGCAAACAAGGACTTGATAATACAATGATAGAGACATAAACAACAGAAAGGGTGGTGAAGACATGGTTACCGACTTGGAACGGTCAGTAGGCAATAAAGCCTACTGGTTAGCTTGAATCGATTTTATATGCGCACAATCCTCGCTATTATCCTGTCTTCAGCGCCCAAATAGACAAGACAGTGTAAACAAAACTACATCCCATCAAAAGGAATTATCTAACAATAAAGTCCACATCCAGAGAAACTAACTAAAGGAACACATACAAATAATAAACATCTCAGGATGTATCCAGAATCGTACTGAACAACCATAGTAGTTGCAGCTAAAGAGAAAACCAATCTAGGATACGAACAGAAACCCCGAGGGACGAAAGCTCATGCACCAAAATTCCTTAGTTGGGGTTTCAGTAGGTACAATCATAGAGTCCCAAGAGGTAGTCCAGTCATCGCACAAGTGAAAAGTGAAGCGTAATGACTGACTGTAGAGGGTTCAATCACTAAACATGCTGCGCTGTAAAACCAAATAGTTTTATCCCTTTCTGACGAACTTCCTGATTAAATTTGTAAAGCCTCACACTTACCCTACTGGCATCCCAATACACGGGACATTGTAAATAAACAAATCCCCGCCATGAACTATTCTCTAACCAACAAGGCAGCATTAATAGGCAATATAAATAAAACAAAATGATGCTCGCCTAAATTTCAATACAAAAAGAAACAATAGCCTAGAAAGCCACAAGGTACTCATTGACTTGGCAGAAGCCATAGCAATAAGTGAATAAACCACTGAGGACACGACAGGATTGAAGTTTGTTTATATACAGGCATTCTACTCTCCATATTCTTGTTGCATCTTCCAGGCTGGTCATCTAGAGCTATATACGTCATGCGGTAGGGAGGGGAGGGACCAACATATCTCATCCGCTGCACAGACTACCGGAAATATATTCTGTTCTTATTACTTTCGTCGTGACGTGCACGTGGCCATGGCTTTAAGGATGTTTTATTTTAAATTTTAGAACAAAATGGTTAAATATAATTTACTTAGGAATGGGTTGATAAGGAGTACCTACCATTGATAAATAGTGTATTTCATATAAGGAACATAAATGTAATGTAAGTGACTGGCGTATTAATGGATTCTGAAGTGACGTTATGAAGTACTACCGCATGTAGTAAAGTAATTTACGTAGTTAAATGTAATCAAGTAGAAATGGAAAGGTTCACTGTAAACGGTGTCCTTGAGAATACTATGAGATCTAAAATATACTGATGTGCTCATTAAATGTGCTGAATTGTGAATCAGGTATGCTAGTCTAGAGGCCACTCGACGATTTTTGAATCGAGTTCAACATTTTGCGAGGAGCATAGTGCCAGGTATGAAGAGTAATATCTTGCCTGTGTCGTGGTACCCGTGATCAACCCTGATTTCGTAAATGACATGGGTAAATTGAGGTCAAAGGTCAAGACCCTTTTTCAGAATATTTAATTGAAAATTTAATGTACATTTTTGAAAGCCATTATTATTTTGTTTATGCGCGAAACATATTTCGATCATAAGCTAACAAATGTAAAAGGCTCAGAGGTGAGCTGATATACGGTGATAAGTCTTCGTCCCTCGTCCGTCCGTCCGACCATCCGCCGTCCATCCGCCTATTCGGCGTCTGCCCGGAAGAACGTCTTGTAGCCACACAATGAATTGTGAGTCGGATTCAACATTTTTCGAGGAGCATAGAAACAGGTATCATTCGAAAGGGTAATATCTTAGCTTTGTCGTGATACCCGTGTTCTGCCCTAATTTTGCATGTGACAGGGGTAAACTGAGGTCAAAGTTCATGACCCTTTTTCAGAATATTTAATTGAAAAACTGAATGTACATTTTTGAAAACCATTATTATTTTGTTTATGCGCGAAACATATTTCGGTCATAAGCTAACATAAGTAAAAGGTTCAGCGGTGAGCTGATATACGGTGATGTCTTCGTCCGCGTTCGCCCATTCGCCGTACACCTCCGCCCATCCGCTGTCTGTCCGGAATAACGTCTAGTAGCCACTCAATGAATTGTGAGTCGAGTTCAATATTTTGCAAGCAGCGAAGAGATTAGTTATCACTCGAAAGGGTATTCTCCCACCTTCGTCGTGGTACCCTTGTTCAACCCTGATGTTGGATGTAATCGGGGGTAAACTGAGTCAAAGGTCATGACTCTTTTACACAATAATTAAATAAAAAATTGAATGTACATTTTGGAAACCCATTATTGTTTTGTTCGTGCATGAAGTATTTTTAGGTCATAAGTTATCGTAAATAAAAGACTCAGAGGTCACCTAATGTAAGGTGATACTTCTTCGTTCGTCGTCCGTCCGCCAATCCGCCGTTCGTTCGCCCATTTGCTGTCTGTCCGGAAGAACGTGTAATAGCCACTCCATGAATTGGGAGTCCAGTTCCAACTACTGCGAGTAGGAAAGAGATAGTTATCACTCGAAATGGTATTCTCCCGCCTTTGTCGTGGTACCCGTGTTCAGCCCTGTTTCTGGATGTAATCGGGGTAAATTGAGGCCACTATAACTAAATCAAAAAAAAAATGAAATGTATTTTTTGAAAAGCGCTATTATCATTCCGTTTGTGTATGAAACTACTTTCGGTAATACGCTAACATGAGCTAACATGATCTAACTCTTTTTCCGTCCGTCCGCCCATCCGCCGTCTCGTCCTCCAATTCGCCGTCTGTCCATATGTAATATGTTGACCAATCAACGAATTTTGAGTCGAATTCAAAATTTCGGTTGAACAGTTACATGTTATTAAAATTAATACCTGACTGACGAAAGTGTTGGTACAAGTAATTGTTTAACTTTTTAGGATTACTTGCATTATATTTGTATTCACGAAATCGAACTTTTAAGGATCGACCTGTTTGTCCAACATATTGTATACCGCAACGCGGTGCATTTCATTTCAGAAAATAAATGACGTGAGATGTACATCAATCAAATTTAAAGCTAGACATACATTAAACAATCTACCATTAACAGCTGATTTAATGGTGGACTTGCAAGATAAATAATTACAACAACTGCACCTCTTAATAGAGGGAAACACCCTGAGTCTTTAATGAACTAAATGATTTCTGAAAGGAGACTTTATATGGTATTTCCTCAAAACAGGTGATCCTAGAGGAGTTACTGAAACTTTTGAGCCATTATTGAAAATCCTAGTAATATTATTAGAAGGAACAAGAAACGAGGTTCCCGAATGAAGATTTAAAGGTGTTAGGCGTACATATGGTTTAGTTCTAAGAAATGAAGAGTTATTTTGTGGAATTTGTATTGATGACGCAGAGTATAACCGAAGAGGTGAAAGATTTATTTTCAGAGTTTTAATTAATAAACTCATAATTGTGTTTTTTGGAGAGTAATACCATTCTGTGAAAAGCGAAATAAGGGCCAATTAGTATTTATTAGAGATACGAAATAGAATCGTACCAAAGATTCATAAGAAATCATATTATTTACACTGTTCTGTTTTAATGGGATGACAGTAGGGTAAGTGTGAGGTTTGGTGCACCCTAGAACCGGTTTAAACCCCCAGTGGCCTACTTTGCCACTGACCGTTCCAATGCGGTAGCCCTATTGTCAACCCTTTTTGTGTTTGTGATGTCGTTTGCATTTATTATTGCTTTTGACTTCTTGTTTGTCTGTTTGCGTGTTTGTTTCTGTGTTTTGTGGTTTACTGTCCTCCTTGAATGCTACTTTCCCTGTCCGATCTTTTTATATTTCTTTACGCACTGTTAAAAGAGGTCCAAAACTCGACCTCTGTGTCTAATACAAAATAATGAGGAAAGTTAAGGAAAGTTAATGTCTTTGACTTTTGAGACTGTCTGCAAACTGTCTAAGACGGTCTGGGTCTGTTTGGAAACAATTTAATATTGTCTGGGACTGTCTGGAAACACACTTAAACAAACAAATAGTAAAGGTTTATATGGGACAGTCTATAAACAGGTTAAGATTGATTCTGTCTGGAAATAATCTAAGACTGTCTTAGACTGACTGTCTGGAAACAGCTTGATACTTCTGGAAATGTCTGGAAACAGTTTGAGACTTCTGGGACAGTCTGGAAATAGTCAAAGACTGTCTGGGATTGTCTGAAAACATTTTAATACTCTCTGGGACTGTTTGGAAACACACTTAAACAAACAAATATAAAAGGTATATATAATATAATGAATTATAAAAAATGACAACTTCCCGAGGAACCAAGAGAAGAAATAAGAGGTCTTCGTTGGAAAATATCTGCGAACCAAGCAAGGAGACAATATATAATTGGACAAGAAAAGTTGTACAAAACTTGGAAAGGAACGGAAAACCAGAATACAGAGATAGGCCCTATACCATTTCCGATAGTGAGAATTAACGAAAGATAAACTAATGCCAGAAGATGTAATATATAATCTGGAAACAATACCAGAAGAATCTATAAAGCAAACAGAACTGCTCTCTCGTATTTTGGAGAAAGAAAACGAACAGGACTATAAAGACCCCTCATAGAACAAGAGGAGGAATAACGAGAGGGAATGGATGTGGAAGAGAAGAAGCATAAACACTTCAAGACAAGACTGTAGAAAGTTTTAAAACGTATATGTTTGCTTATATTTGTTTACAAATATCAGTTGTTAATTCTAATCTGAGATTTACTTGGAAAAATTGCAAAAAAGGCAGACAAAGACGCACAATTTCGGTATCCAAGAGCAACCCCTGTAGAGCATAGGTAACCTAATGTAGAGCAAAGAAATGGCCCTTTCCAGCGCAAAACCAGACCCATTTGTTTTTGAAACAGAAAGTAGACCATACGCGGTTAATCCCTTGATTTCGATTATGCTATATTTGCGAATGAATTGGGTGAGTAGAAATGTCTTATTGTACCGCTGTGGTAAAAAACACCATATCTTCGTATTTGAAAATGGAGTAGTCCTGACCAAATTTGGATTCTAAAAACCTTGAACCTCCAAACCCATCTTTCGTTACAGTTCAAATGCATATGTGTCTTAATATGTAGGATTCTAAAAGAGTATGAGAGTGGAATTTTGGAAAAGGCCGTAAACGATAAATACAAAATATTGCAGCCTCAGTTTCATTGAGACTGTTCATGAACGCTAGTGAAATATGCTTGCTACCGTTCACGCCCCCTAGCCCCGGATTGAGCAGAACTCATATATATGGCCTTTTAGTGTAGTGTTTTAATTATCTCACGTTCGATGCACCACTTTTAGATAGAATGTGAGTTAGAACGAATGTTAAAAGATGAGAAGCGTTAAGGATGTGAACTAGAACGAATGACTGAAGATGATTAATTATAGCTAAAATAATCCTTTTATACACTACTCATATTCATGGTGTTTGGTAACATTGCAATGATTATTTTGGCCCAACGAACGGACAGACGAATGGTCCATAGGTCTGTAACACCTGTGTATGAAATTTATGTTGCAATGATTTTGAATTGCCGATTGTCTATTGTTGTCTTGATTGTTCGGATATGGAATTTCATACGAAAGATGATTGAAAACTAATTGCTAAACGTTGACACTATTAAATATTTGATACATATTTGATACATCCAAGAGCAACGCCTGTAGAACATAGGCAACATAATGTATAGCAAAAAAGTAGTTTTTTCCAGAGCAAGCCAGACCCATTCGTTTTTGAAACAGAAAGTAGACCAAAAGTGGCTGAGACAGAAAACATCACGGATGGTCAAACGGCCCAAAGAACGGAAAGACGATAGATTTATGTCTAAGGATCTTTAACACCGGGTTCCAACATATTGGAAGTGATCTTTAGTGTTGCCTTCAGAAACATCGAAACAAGAATAATGTACAGAATATTAGTCAATATGTCTATTGTCACAGAATGCAGCCATGCATATATTTGGTGAAAAGGTTGACATTAGCGTTTCAATAAACACTGCAATACATATTAATTCTTGAGTGTCATATTCTCTCACACAGCTTACTTGACAGTAGCTTGATAATCACCAATTTATATTATCCTCAAATTAGTAATGATTGAATACTGATTATGAAAGGGTAACAGTGTCAACCCCTGATGTTCTTAAAGCTTATTAAAGATATATTTCCGGCTTGTCGAATATATTTATTTAGAGAAATGTGCTATAGCATCTAGCTACATGTATCTAGATTTTTTTCTTCCATTTACCAAAAAGTAGGAAAATAGTCCATATCAAGCGCTCTAAAGTACTCAATTAAGACGTATGAATATGGCTACCCTGGATGCCAATCTGTCTTGTAGGTGCTACTGATAATGAAATTCCCGAAGATAAATATGAAATCCAATAAATTCGAGATGATCTTTAGTGTTGCCTTCAGAAAATATCTAAACATCGAAACAATAATAACGTACAGAATATCAGTGAATATTTCTTTCGCCACAGAATGTAGCCATGCAGATATGTGGTGAACATGTTTCCATTAGTGTTTCAATAAACATTACAATACATATTCCTTAGGGAGAAGCTGAGCGTGAATATTCAATGTTCACCCGTATAATTACGTGATTGTGTAGACAGTCTGATAACAATACCAGCAGACTGCTATTACCACTGGAGGAAGACATCTTGCTAAAACGTAACAAGAAGAAGTAGTCTTGGATATCTCCTGCCACTTTTGATGGCAAAAAGAGTAATAGATTGGCTCTTGGGGGCACTGTTCCGACGGATTTTTTTATCAGTGTTCAAAGCATGATCTTAAAACAATACTTATGTTTATCTGCGTGTTTTTGTTTGACGGTGGTCCTTCAATGATACATTTCCGGTTCGACTTTTATATATATAAATATATATTTCATAGATACACACTCTGTTTGACAATATTGAAACAACAGACATATGCACAATTAAGGCGCATTAAGAATTCATGCTTGAAATGTTCATTTAACAGTTCAAACCGGTTTTAGTTGGCGATACCTCTATCTAAGAAAGATACTTTGAGCGGTTTTGTAGTTATGCTACGGAAACAAATATGTTCGCAAACGTTTATTCCATGGAAGTGCACGACAACAACACTAAATTGATACGTGATCTTATAATCTTTATTTAACTGTTCGTGTTGTTACGTCGTAAAACCCAGTTAAACTCAGCTCTTACAGTTAGACATAAGATAATCGAAGCTGCACTCCTAAATATAATATAACGAACATTTAATTTAAATGTTGTTTTTAGTGGGTGGGAGTTGTTGTTGTTGTTTTATTTTTAGATTTTTTTAAAATCTGCTTTTAAAAAGTTCCAGAGCGTTAAATAACCAAGAACACCAAGTTGAAAGGTGAGAAGTGTTGCCAATATACCAAGATTGTCATTGTTTTGATTCCGACTTCTGAACATGAAAGTAGTGATTTAAAATGCCAACGTAGGACAAAGCATAAAAAGGCATGTTATGAATGGATGACATTGTTTTTGGTATTGATAGAATGAATGAAAAGTATTACTCTTATGTCAAATGGTAAAAGGCTCTGGGTCACGTTTCTTGTAGGTCATACAGATGTCAATACAAATATGTGTTTACTGTCAGATTTTAATTTGGAATAACCCAAGTCTGGATGTTTAGCATTATTGACACAGGATGTGTATTGACAGAAATGCATACCATTGCCTTCAACGATGTTTTTTTTTTTCATCTGTTGACAGCTCATATGAATTGAGAACTTTACCAATTATTTTCATGAGACAAAATAATACCGGTCAGATTCATAAACAGCTTGAGAAATATACTGATGCAAGGGGAATTATTGAAGTCTTAAACAACAAGATTGATCCTCTGCAAATTGTAGCCAGTGTCCGTAATAATGTGCTGATAAGTCGTGAAACAACACTCCTATCAGAATATTATCTGCCTTTTGTAAATGTAACTAATAAAAAAGTCAATGGCTCGTAACGCTACAGTGGTTACGTACTACTTTCTGTAAGTCTGATGATTTATTTATTTATTCATTTGTTTGTTTGTTTGTTTGTTTATGTCTTTGTTGTTTGTTTATTTATTGATTGATTGATTGATTGAGTGATTGATTGATTGATTGATTGATTGATTGATTGATTGATTGATTGATGGATGGATGGATGGATGGATGGATGGATGGATGGATGGATGGATGGATGGATGGATGGATGGATGGATTGATCGATTGATTGAAATAATGATTGAATGATTGATTGAAATATTGATAGATATATGGATGGATGGATGGATGGATGGATGGATGGATGGATGGATGGATGGATGGATGGATCCATCCATCCATCGATCCATCCATCCATCTATCTATCTATCTATATTTATTAATTTATTAATTTATTAATTTATTAATTTATTATCTATTTATTTATTTTTTCATTTATTTATTAATTTTTATTTATTTATTTATTTATTTATTTATTGATTTATTTATTATTTATTGATTTATTCATTTTTATTTATTTATTTATATATTTATTATTTATTTATTTATCCACGTAAATTGTGCTTGTTTTGAACTCGTGTTTTCGTTTGACTGGATTTGTTAATACTACATATCCTGTTTGACCTTTGTATCTAAAGGAGTTTCCTTTTTTGGGAAAGCATTTGTTTACATGTTTCCATATTACATCTTTTCATTTGCAAATAAAAACGTGGACAAGTCGATGTCAAGCTGTCTCGTTACACATCAAATGCATGACTACTTGAGAACATCATGTTTCTTGTTTGTCTGTTTGCGTGTTTGTTTCTGTGTTTTGTGGTTGACTGTCCTCCTTGAATGCGACTTTCCCTGTCCCATCTTTTTATATTTCTTTCTGCTGGATGACATCCGGTTTGGTTGCTATTAATGATACCAGCAAAGGTAGCCATTAAATGAGATCATACGACCAATAGAGTAGTTCTGCCTATTGTTCCAAGAGTGCAATAGCAGCAAACGTAGATAGCACCTGATGAATATCCGGGCTTATTCTTTTGTGAGAGCATTTAGCCATGCCAAGGCATTTACTTGTCGGATAAATTATGAAGTTTCTGTGATAGTGTCATTTAGTTTTTTAGTAAAATTACTGCGGGAAAAAGTTAAATGTGATAATTCAATGTCAATCTGATTAATACGAACTTTTGTTGTTGAAATTGTTATACCTAATAATACAATTCATATTAATAAAGACTGGTTTCACAGGCTAATTTTTTATCCACTGCAAATGGTACATACGATACTTGTTTTGTTACTTGCCATCCTCGTGGCCTCAACAGTGCTTTGTGCATGGACGGTTTATAGTCCCTCCGCCACTCCGCCATTGTACCGGGCGGATAACCTTTCAAGACATTACATATTAGAGTGTGTCCTTGATATGGTTCATTGTTTTATCTGCGTAGAGTTGTGATAATGTTCCATTGATGTGTCTGCGACATTGGTCGACCTAACGCTGCGGCGGTAAAGTACTGGGGTTATGTCAGCACTGGCTCTTATATCCGCTAGAGTGTGTGTCCTACATGTACTTGTTGCATCTTCCTGGCTGCTGAAACATATTATGCACTGTGTGTTTTCTTCGCAGTTCATTTATATAATTCTATAACCACATTGCATTATATGTGGTGTCGCAAATTCGACAGCACAGAGATTTTATAAAGAAGGATGAAAATATCGGACAGGGAAAGCAGCATTCAAGGACGACAGTCAACCACAAAACACAAAAACAAACACGTAAACAGACAAACGAAAATATGCTTGTGTAAATATAATACAAAAAAGCAATAGACTAGAAAGTCACAATGAAGGTACTCAATGACTTGGAAGAAGCCATAGCAGTAAGAGAATACACCATTAAGGGCACGACAATAAAGATCATCGACAAACATCAAACGCCACCATCCCACTGGGTTTTAGGTAGGCGTCATCATAGGGTCCACAGCCTGTCCGGTCATCGTATAATTAAAGAGGAAAGCATAGTGGCGAACTGTAAAAGATTCCACCACCAAGCATGCAGTACGTTGCAAAATGATAGGGTCATAACCTCTTTTGATAAACTTTTTAACAAGTTTAACAAAGATAGTATGAAAGTGATCATGACCAAGAATCTTACGAAGTTTATAAATCACATCACCATAGAAGCCAGGTTGTGATAGTCCTTGTCGCAGAAGAGTCCTTAAATTACATTTATATTTGGAAAGAAGATCAGGGTTATGATAATAAACCATAACCAACAGTGTTTAATTATAGAATAAATGTAAAGTAATTCAATAGTTTATGAGGCCCTCAAACATATAATATATAGAATTTATCAATATATGGGTATATACACAATAAATACAAGTTCTTTAATACTAATACTTAAAAATAATACACGCATATATTAAAAAATACAGGAGATGGTGTTGTCAGTTGTACCGCCAAGTAAGTGTTTTTTCTTCGGAACTTCAAATAATGGTTTAGTCTTCTTTGCAATCAATAGAACTAGCATTCTCATCAATGTTGTTCCTGTGCGACAGATGCATCAGGGTTGGTTTGATGAATTAGACATGGGATTTGTGACGCAGCAAGCACTAAGTCGATAAGGTAATTATTCAGAAATCTCTTCGTATTAAAGCAAAGTAAATTTTATTAACCATAAGATGCATATTATAACCAAATGATATCACAAAAACTGGATATAATACTCCCAATCGATGTTTCCTGACACAAACTGGATCTAAATATCCATTCAAATGCATGCCAAGGGAATAATATTATTCAAAAACTGTGTTTTGTAAATGCTACACTAAAAATCTCAACGTGGGGCAACAACTCACGAATGGATGACATTGTTTATTGCATTACACTGAATACGGTTTTAAGTCAAAACATATCTGGTATATTTTTCATACATACCCCGTAGGACATACAGATGTTTATACAATCAAGTGTTTTCTGCCAGAGCTTGTTTGAGAGAATAACCAAAGTCTGGATGTTAATCATTATATTGACACCATATGCGTATTGACAGAAATGCATATCTACGATTTGTTTTCATCTGGTGACATCTCTTGTGAAATGAGCATTTCTTCAATTTGTTTAATGAGACAAAATAATACCGGTCCGACTCCTAATTGGAGATTTTCTAGGCTATTGGTTTTTTGTATTATATTTACACGAGCATATTTGTGTTTTACTTATATTGCCTATTGATGCTGTCTTATTGGTTAGAGATTAGATCATGGCGGGGATTTCTTTATTTACACTGTCCTGTTTTAATGGGATGACAGTAGTAAGTGTGAGGTTTGGTGCAACCTAGAACCGGTTTAAACCCCCAGTGGCCTACTTTACCACTTACCGTTCCAAGGCGGTAGCCCTATTGCTAACCCCTTTTTGTGTTTGTGATGTCGTTTGCATTTATTATTGCTTTTGCCTTCTTGTTTGTCTGTTTGCGTGTCTTTTTCTGTGTTTTGTGGTTTACTGTCCTCCTTGAATGCTACTTTCCCTGTCCGATCTTTTTATATTTCTTAAGGGGGATTACCGAGGTCTAAAATCCAAGAAATTAGTGTCCATAATAATGTATCAATGAGTCGAGAAGAACAATTTTTTTTTCAAATTTCAATTTATTTCTCCATTCCAGTGGAAATCAAATGAAACTATTATTTTCAAACGTATTGCAGTGGTGTCTGTAAACAAAGCGTAACGTATTGCAGTGTCTGCAAACATAGCGTAACGCATTGCAGTGTCTGAAAACATAGCGTAACGTATTGCAGTGTCTGCAAACACAGCATAACGTATTTCAGTGTCTACAAACATAGCGTAACGTATTGCAGTGTCTGCAAACATAGCGTGAATACAATCTGCCTCATGCAAATGTAACTAAAATAAATGTCACGTGACATTACCGTGGCAGTATATCTTTCAACGAGCCTGATAAACTGCTATAGCGAAAACGAATTATCTGATAAAGTAAATATAAAACAGGAAATGTAGCATTCAAGGATCACAGTCAATACCCTAAGCTCGCATAGAAACAAACAACAATGACAAAGATGACTAAAAGGCAATATATGACATCACAAACATTAAAGGGTTGACAATAGGCCTACCACCTTGGAACGGTCAGGGCATAAAGGGTCGCTGGTTGTTTTAAACCAGGTTCAATTCACAGCCATATTCACGTACTTCTGGAAATAATAGCTTCTGTATATACATTTGTCGTGACACATAGTCGGCTTACGTCTAAATATATATATTTTCCATTTATTTTTTGTTTATTTTGAATGCGCGTTTTTGTTGACTATTTTTTTGTGAATACTGTCCTAAAGGAAAAAATAAAAGCAACTCGGTAATTTCCGCTATATATTGTATAATATAATATGCTAATGTTATTCGATGGTGCATGGCAACATGAATATAGATATAAAAATCGAACTGGAAAAGTATCATTCAAGGCCATCAGTCAACCACAAACACACACAGAAACAAGGAACAACTTTAAAGAAGAACAAAATGCAATATTATGTTTCACAAACACAAAGGGTTGACAATAGGGCTACCGCCTTAGTGGTAAAATGTATTTCCTTTCAGAAAAATACTAAAACAACAAATAACACATCAAATGTTATCCCTGCAAAGTTTCATTAATGATAGAGTACGTGTTTGACTTAGCAGATATGAAAACTTAGGATGTACAATAGATCGCCTAAGGTAGCCATTAAATGAGATCATACGACTAATAGAGTAGTTTTGTCTATCGTTACAATGAGTGCAATAGAAAACACGAAGATAGCACCTAATGAATATCCGGGATTATTTCTTTGTCAAAGCAAGAAGCCATGCCGTGGGATTTAGTTGTCAGATAAATTATGTAGTTGATGGAAAAATCTCATTAGTGTTTCGATACTTATTACTTATGAACGTGATAATTCAATGTTTATCCGGATTCTTTCGGAGTTTTGATGAAAATCTAATTCAGTACCAATATAACATAATTCAACTAGGAGCAATATTTAGTAATAAAGACTGGCATTTTCCAATGTTAATGGTCCATAAAATTCTAGGTTCGCGATTTGCCGGCCTCTTGGTCTCAAAATTGCACGTGAATGGTTACTTTTCCCTTCGCCATTGTAACAATCTCCTACGGCACGAGAGATTGTCTGTGTTAGAATTTGTCTTTGATCTTGTTATAGAATGTGTTATATCTGCGTAAAGTTGTGAGGAGTTTTGTTTATTAATATGACTGCGGTCGTCGTCCTTTCGTCGGACAAAGGAAGCGCCCCTAACCCCGGGAACCTGCGTCCCTACAAGCATCAAGTTTGCATATTCGCGCTAGTGGCTTAACATCGGTAGGCATCGTGTACATCTAACAGTGGTCTAAAGTCCAGTTGTATTATTGTGATGATGTAGTCGATAAATGCGTACACTATTCACAAAGCCCAATTATGCCTTACAAATTACGCCCGTTACGCTACAACAAATCAACGTAGCGCTGATGACAACGGACTGGAGTAAGACTCAAAATGCAGACAGTCAACTCTCCATCTACTTCATTCTTGCATCGTCCTGGGTCGTCATCTGGAGTTTTTCACTCCAAGCTGTATGGAAGGGACCCGCCTATTGAGCCGCAGAACAGACTACAAGAAGCTAATTTTCTGTGCTGGGTGTTTTCTTCACGCGTGCACACGGCGGTGGCTTAAGAGATGGGCAACACACCCGATTTCAGGAAGCCGTAGGTACAGTTCGGCAGCCGTATGTACAGTTCCCAGTAATAAAAAGAAAAGTTTCAAAAGGGTAAGTAAATCTAGTTTTCTGACTTGTTAGTCTTAAACTACTGAAGGGATAAAGAAACGCAGGGTAAACTTTGAAGATAATTCTAGGTAAGATGTCGAGTATAATGTTCAATATTTTTTAGTAAGAATGAAGATTAATGCATGCAGAACAAACTTCAAAAACAATGATTTGTGTCTGGTAAGTGATTTAGGAGTAATTGAAGGGAATTGAAGGGGACGCCCTTTAATGTGAAATCGAAATGGACTGATGCTGGGAACTTCTCGTCAATAGACTTCTATGGTGATGTGATTTATAAACTTCGTAAGATTCTTGGTCATGATCACTTTCATACTATCTTTGTTAAACTTGTTAAAAAGTTTATCAAAAGAGATTATGACCCTATCATTTTGCAACGTACTGCATGCTTGGTGGTGGACCCTTTTACAGTTCGCCACTATGCTTTCCTATATAATTGTACGATGACCGGACAGGCTGTGAACCCTATGATGACGCCAACCTAAAGACCATTGGGACGGTGGCGTTTGATGTTTGTCCATGATCTTTTTTGTCGTGCCCTTGATGGTTTATTCTCTTACTGCTCTGGCTTCTGCCAAGTCATTGAGTACCTTCATTGTGACTTTCTAGGCTATTGCTTTTTTGTATTATATTTACACAAGCATATTTGTGTTTTACTTATATTGCCAATTGATGCTGCCTTGTTGGTTAGAGATTAGATCATTTCGGGGATTTCTTTATTGTCACTGTCCTGTTTTAATGGGATGACAGTAGTGTAAGTGTGAGGTTTGGTGCACCCTAGAACCGGTTTAAACCCCCAGTGGCCGACTTTGCCACTGACCGTTCCAAGGCGGTAGCCTTATTGTCAACCTGTTTGTGTTTGTGATGTCCTTTGCATTTATTATTGTTTTTGCCTTCTTGTTTGTCTGTTTGCGTGTTTGTTTCTGTGTTTTGTGGTTGACTGTCCTCCTTGAATGCTACTTTCCCTGTCCGATCTTTTTATATTTCTTTTTAAGAGATTTCAGACATATTGCCATAAAATATAATATTTCCTAAATAAACATTCCAAATTTTAGCCCACAGAGCATTTTACTAAAAGAGTCGTGGGTTTTTAAACTCGACCGGGTATTGAAAAATGGCAGGAGTACGACACAGATCCATTATTTATTGGCAGGTAGCTAGTATAGTTCCGAAAAATGGCAGAATATATAGAATTATGTACATCTTCGGTCCTTCCATAAACGATTTTAATCAGTATTTAAGAAAACCCACCAACCGTATTTAGACCATTATCAAACAGGCAAATAAAGAGTCATATCTTTAATAAAGGTAGGTGTAAAAGTCGAACAGGAAATGTTGATTTCATATAGCACAGTCAACCAAAAACTCGCATTAAAACAAACAACAATAACAACGTTTATAAGAAGCAAGATAGGTGACATCACTAAGGTAAACGGGTTGACAATAGTGACACTATTGACAATAGTGACAAGAGTGATAATAGTGACAATAGCACTATAGTGATAACAGTTACTATAGTGACAATGATGCTATAGTGACAATAGTACTATAGTAACAGTAGTGCTATAGTGACAATAGTGCTATAGTGACAATAGTGAGAATATTGACAATAGTGCAGTAGTGACAATAGTGCTAAAGTGACGATAGTGCTATAGTGACAATAGTGCTATAGTGACAATAGTGCTATGGTGAAAATAGTACTATAGGGACAATAATGCTATAGTGACAATAGTGCTATAATGACAATAGTGCTACCGCCTTGAGATGGTTAGTGGCAAAAAAAAGGATTCTAGTGGGTTTAATCCACCAGGTTCCAAGGTTACAACAACCCTTTATATAAAAGAGAGTATGATAATGGACCTTTGGAAACGGCCGAGCATGACACACACGAAATATTGCAGTCTCGGTTTTATTTAGACTGTTCGTGACCGGTAGTGAAATATGCTAGCTACCGCTCACGCCCTCTAGACCCGGGTTGAGCAGAACTTAATATTCATCAATGTCAACAGTACATAATTTTAACCATCCCGAAGATGGCAGGCAAATGGCGGTGGATATAGCAATATGTGTATCTTTATTTCATCCCCTATATCCAGCGGTGTGTGGTCCCAGGATCTAATAAAACTGTATGCGTCGAAGAGCGAAATAAGCAAAAAGGAATCTAGTTGGGAGCAGCGGTTATGAAGCCTGCGTGTCACAAGTAACAGCATAACGCTATAGCCATTACAAGAAAAAAGGACAGTGTAAATGACGAAATTTCGGCCATGTCATATTCTCTAATAAGCAACGCATATTGATATGCAATATAAGAGTAACAATAGATGATCAAGTGTATATATGAATATAAAAAGAAAGCCTAAAAATCCACAGTACAAGTAATCAGTGACTTGTCAGAAGACAGAATAACAAGAGAACAAATTATGAAGGATACGACAAGATAATATTTAAGACAAACATCAAACGCTTACCTCTGTATGCGATAAGTTAATTTATTGAGAAATATAATCCCAATCAAAATCAATGGTCATAAATTGGAGTATATACTCTACCAATACTATGTCTTGAAACACTTAACATATTGATCATTTTTTATATAGGAAAGACATTTCTTAACGTTAGAGCCCTAATTTTTTATTATTCACTATTCGGTCTGGGGAAGCATATAGCTAGATATGGGATTGATCTTACATTCGAACTGTTAGAGTTGATATATCACAAAGAAAAGTAGAACCTGGTCATGACCTTTTAAACATTCGGGCATGTGTTTTGTTAGACTCAGTTCATTAAAAGTTACCCGACTGAGTTCAGTCAAATATTCCATGGACGGAGCTTCGGAATCGATATCAAGAGTGAGTCCTTCAGCTATGTTTTAAAATGTTACAATGTGATATTCTAGAGAAACATTTCTGTTTACCCATATCACAAAATGGTGATCAAAATGTGGTTAGATATAAGCATTGAAAAACAAATCACGCATATGTAAAGCAAGATAGATCTTGATGTGATCTTGATGCGAGACAATAGATATAACAATGTATTAGAAAATAATGGGCGACATAAACAAAATGGAATTTAGAAGTAAGCGGAGGTTAAAAACATCACTTGTAGCAGAAAAAATTTAATTTTAAAAGCAGATAACATATCCTATTCTCAGAGCCTTTAAAGTCTGGAGTAGTGGAACCAACTAAACTCCAACTAGAACAAAGTCGACTGGGGACCAACGGCAAATTCGCAAATCGCTCACATTTAGGCACCCACAGTGTCGAATTACAACTGGCATAGCATGAGTTAAGGTTATGAGGAAGCAATACGAATGCAAAGACATTTCAATAACAGTTATTGAAAGAATGTGGCTGTACCAAATGCATGCTGACCACCACATGACAAAGTCCCCTACCTTATGGACATCGCAAAACCAGTTCCACAATGTATGTTTATAACATGTAAAACACAGTGTATGTTTATATCATGTAAAACATATCGAAAACTGGAGATTTATTTTAGTGAATTTGATATTATGACAACTAGCACAAGTCAGAACCTAGATTGAAACACTTGGACAGGAAAAAACCACACTCAACCACATATAAGACACAAATGTGTTTAAGCAAAAACAGGCAGCCTCCATCAACTTTCATAGGAGGAACTCAAGTTACTTGCAAAATCCGACAAAATGACAGACGGACGGACTAGACCAACAAAGTTATATCCGCTTTTCTCTTCCGAAAAGCTCATATAAACAATATACAATATTTAGCATTATAAATCTAACCACAACATTTCTCTGTTGTATATAATGGTTTGATAATTTATCGTTCATTTTACAAAAGGATACTTATTTAATATTTAAGTTAAAACAAATATTAAAAATTTTATTTAGATAAAACATAATAGGTCATAGCTTAAAATACGAAAATTAAAGGAACAAGTAGAAGGAAATACGAAGACTTTTAGAACTAGCCATCTTAATTATTAAGAGAATGTTGTGACAGAAAGTGGTGTCTAAGAACGACAAAATGTATCTGTAAGGGGGATTCAACGAAAGAAGGCGCAGACATTTTGAATTTTGTTTTATATAATTACATGTATGTACAACGTTGAAGACAATTTGTATCGCTCGATATGTTCCTTATGGTCCTTTGGGATCATCAAGCCCGATCTTTAAATTATAATATCGCTTAAACCGGTGTTAGGAGGCGTGAGAATTGTTAAACTTTATATTCCTGGCACAAACAGAAGAAATATGTGCGATCAAATGCATACCAGAGGATTATTATGATGCAGAAACTGTATGCAAAGAGTGTCCTTAGGCTCTCTGCATATTTCAGAATTCAAGAGATATACTATTTCAAATCTGCAAACAAAACCCTCTCTGCTGAACCCCTATACCAAGCAATTGGTAGGGAGACTCTCTGAAAAACTTCCAGAAAACAACAACAAGCAGCATCGTTTATATTTGAACTTCTTGAATGCTACTTTCCCAGTCCGATCTTTTTATATTTCTTTGTATAGTGTAGGCTACAAATGTTACATGAAAAATGAATTTAACGTAAACGTGTGTGCAGCAAGCTCAGTGTCACATACAGATTAACTATTGGATTTTTAAACGTCATCATTTGCATAGTTCATTGAACTTATTTTTGTCAACCCTTTCACTTTAGACGATCATTAACGCATTAACAAAGTAAACTTTCCCTAAGACTTTCAAAAAGTGAAAATAATTTCCCGGAGATATTATAGCGGTTCAAAACTATTTGTAAAGAAAGATAATGCAGTTACTGATTTGAATAATGAGACATTACAACGGAAATTGGTTGATTGATGTACATTCTCAAAATTATCTAATTAATTATACTTCTCTCAAAGAAACGTATGAACAGGAAAACTATGTTAATGAATTTAAATTAAACGTACCTACCGTCATTCCGTAATTAATAGGATACGCCTGTCCCATAGAAATATAATTAGAGGGTATCACATGTTCCCAAGGAAAGACTGAATACGTAAACAATGACTAAACAATCTACACTGGACATGAACGGTTTAATGATATTGGCATAGAACACTAGTCTTGGTAGCTTTGCACAAGAAAGAAGAAAAGTATAACAACGCCATTGGAATATATTTTCCATGTAAAAACGGAACATCATACATTTGTATAGTCCTGTGGAAACTATTTCATTTCGTTTAAACTGATTAGAAAAATAAATAAATAATATTTAATTATTTTAAATGTAAATATAAAATAAATAAGTACGATACAGTTTGAAGATACCATATCGTCTGACGATAACCATTTTTTACACATTAACTCTCGTGAACGTTTTAACAACACGATATTTTGATGAATGCGTTTGAAACTGATAACCATTTATACAAAGGGAGAACCTTTACTGCCCACCGGTTTAAAAAATAAGACAAAGACACGAAGTCGCTCAACTTTGACTTTTAAAGTTTGTACCTTGACCATTGTGACAGGGACCTTTGATTTATTGTTTCACATATAAAATTGGCAAAACACAGTTACGCAAGATAGCAGTCTTAGACCATACGCATGAAACTGGCCGAAACACGAAATAGGAAGCGACTTATCTTGCCGTTTTATTCGAAGATTATGCCTACACACGTATAATAACCATGAAGTTTAATGAAATTTGTCGCAAGATGACCCTAGTGGTTGGGGCTAACTCAGGAAAGAATCAATGATGATTTACATAAGTTTAATGCAACTTTTAAAATATGATAAATATATATACAATTATCTAAAAAAACAAGGAATACACAGATTAAATATGAAAATAATAGTATTGTAACAAATACTGAATGTGTCGACTGATTATATACGACACTAAAGTGTTGTTAAAGTTATAACAATGTTGATCTATGATCTAGCGCGATAACTGTGATGCGCGAAAGCTCATAAAGATGATGATGCGCGAATCCAATGGGTGATTATCATCAAATGTCTTCTATAAGGGTTGATGACGCGATATGTATGATGATTAACCTCCACTGAGGTTGTGGATGATGTTCCTCCAGTGAGGACTAATAACGGGCCCACCTCGTGTCCCGGGGGTTGTCGCTACTAGAACCTGGCCATGTTGCGCAGGTACGGGGACCGTCTCCACCGCTCTTAACGTTATGCGTGGAAGCTTAGCTCCACTACGGAAGGCTTATATCCACACTTGGATGGCTTATATCCAACCCTGGATGGATTATATCCAACCCTGGATGGCTTAGGTTGTAACTATACATACGTTTTAGATGTCGGTTGATAAAAATAACCATCTTGCATAATCATCATTTCCCAAACAAATCATTATTTAATAAATATATGTAAGCTGTACTAATGATGAGTAGCAATTTATACATATTCTACGTATACGCCATGTACGTCGCTGTTAACCAATGCCCCTAATACATGTAATATACAACGTTATCAAATCACTCGTATATTACACTCACTGAGTTATACGCCAATGTTAACTAATGTACCTATTATACAACGTTATCAAATTAATATTGTTTTACAATTAATGATCAATTACAACAATTACATCTAATAAAGTAACTTCAAAATCATATGCTAGTCTCAAGTTAATGTTTGAGAGACATCAAAGCTAACCGGATATCGTAACCTCGCCAAACAAGATGGCGCCGCCCATTGAATACAAACGTACGATAAAAGTTAATAAAATAAATACTGACCACATATTGCCTGTGAATTTCGCCGTCCAAATCCTGCTCCGAACAAAGCAACTATCATGCAATCCCGGCCAGAACTAGAAGACAATGGATTTAATAGCAAGCGTTACTCCCAAACCATTATATCCCCCGTTCAGTCCGTGACATACGTGGCTAAATTCGCAGAATTAAAATCTACACGAAAGGACCCTTACACAATTTTGCCGCTTAAGGAGATAGACCTATACGTTTACATGCATTAGCACAAAACTAAACTTATTCCGGGCGTCCTATGGCGACCACTTAAAATGTGCACGGCTTTCCGTGTTACCTGAATATATCATGAACATTGTGAATTTGGTTCAACTAAACAATGAATTAGGGTGTAACTAACATGTGCTAACAAGAGCTATGTACAACCAATACGCTCTACCCGTGACATTTTGTGACAACATCTCCCCACTTAAAGAAAGTGCTACACTTTTTAAAATACAACAAAATGATAATTAATATTTACATGTTAATAAACTATTAATTAGTTCTAGCAAAAGACATGGTTAAATAAAAAGCAACATTACAATTTCACCAATATTCTCCAATTGTACACTACCCTGTCGTAACATACACTGCTATTGTACAATACAATGCAATACACTATTATACTATTGTATTAAACCTGTCATTATGTGCGCCGACTTAAATAATCTGCCCCAATATTGTCCTTTCCACGGTCTATTACCCGGACTCTCCTGTTGCCAATAACACTACTTCCTGCAACTACAAGAACTCTTACTTTACACATTGCATCCATCGCATTACCAGTATACTGTTTGCAAAATGGAGCAGGGTCTCCCGTTTCCCTAATCGGCTTTGCTAACGTGTGCTTAAAGCTACACTGCATTATATCTGTTGGTCTCGACTTATCGGACCGAACAGTACTACACTCAGAGTGTAAACGACCTACCTCTCGTTTCTCTACTACACTTAGCATGCCCGATATGTCTACTTCGGCTGCTGTCTCCTTACATACACTATTGGGAAAAAAAGGGGACTAGTGTCCTCACTACCGCCTTCCTCACTATCCTCAATAACTGCAACATTAACTACATTTAATACCCTTTGTTGCACATTATCGGTTCTACTGATATACTCTTTCAGCATATTCGCATGAAAGGTCTTTAACTTTCCGTTTATCTCGATACGATAATCCATAGTGTTCACTATCCTTCTAACGTAAAACGGACATTTCCATTGTAACAACAGCTTGTTATTGTCGGTCGGGAGTAACAGTAACACCTGGTCATCTATCTTAAATTTCCTAGCTCTAGCTTTCTGGTCATAGTACCGTTTGTACTTGGTACTTGCCTTAACTAACTGACTTTGAGCTATCTTACAAGTCTCCTCTAGATTCTCCCTCAGATCTAAAACATACTGATATGTAGTGTTAACCTCATCACTATCTACTTCACCTGCCCACATCTCTCTAAAAATACTCATGGGATCTCTAACTGAACTACCGTACAATAATTCAAACGGAGAAAATCCTAAACTCTCTTGTGGAACCTCTCTAAATACAAACAACAAAGCATTGAGATACTTGTCCCAATCTTTGGGTCTCTCTGTACACATACGCCGTAACATTTGCTTTAACGTCCAGTTAAATCGTTCGCCTAACCCGTTACACATAGGATGATACGGTGTTGTCATGATTTGACGCAAAGACAATAACCTGCTAACTTCAGCCATAAGTTCTGACGTAAACTGTGACCCACAATCAGTCAGCATTTCCTCTGGTACACCTAGCCTACTGATCATATCAACTAATGCCTCAGCTACTCTCTCAGTTTCCATTGAGGGCAATGCTACTGCCTCCGGATACCTAGTTGCATAGTCTACCATTGTTAAAATGTACCTATTTTTCCTATCCGACACTGGAAAAATTGGTCCAACTATGTCTACGGCTAGCCGCTTAAATGGTGTATCTATCAGTGGCATCTGACCTAAATGTACTTTGGTCACTCGACCTTTTGGTACTGTCCTTTCGCATACATCGCAGTACCTACAATACCTAGTTACATCTCCACTAACGCCTGGCCAATACAATTCTGCCAATACTCTATCTGACGTTTTCTTTACGCCTTAATGACCTCCCATAATCGACTCATGAGCTACCTTAAGCACTGTCGTTCTATACTGGGTAGGTACCACTAATTGATGAAACTGTCTACTACCATTATCTTCAAATTCTCTGTACAATAATCTATTCTTATGTACAAACTTATAACTACCGGACTCTTTACACTTCTTCACTACACCATCCTTGGCCTTCACTTTACCAGGCTCTAACGACTCGTCTTGAGTTTGTGCTTCTATAAACTCCGCTTTGGATATGTCACCTACGGCTGCAGGAACCTTTAATTTTCTATAAGCCTGAGCTTGCTTCTGAACCTGCGCTCTAGTCTCTACTGAATTACTTATGCTACTCCTAAAATCGGACACTACCGGAAGTACTGAACCTTCTATGTTCCCTATCGTTAAATCATACATCGGGTCGTCCATACATAGTGCCTCTGTAGTCCCTTTAAAGAAAGGTGTATCTACATCTATTCTCGCTATTGGCACGTGCTCTACCGACTTATTAAACAACATACACGGTGACTGTTTACCTACCAACTGGTCATCCGTAACTAAACTACGCCTAACTACCACACCTGTACATCCTGTATCCCTCATTACAATTACGTCCTTGTCATTCACTCTACCTTCTGCCGTTGGAAGATTTGCATACGGAAAGAGACATGTTCCGATCTTCGCCATTACGCCATCGGATCCAACACAACAGCTACTACTCTCGGTTTTAATAACCGGACTATTGCTACCTCTTCCTCTACCTCTACCTCGGTTGTGACCACCTCTACCTCTACCGAAATTCCATGGGTTGTTAAAACCTTGGTTCTGACTACCTACATTGTTGTCCACTCTACTATTGTCACTAAAATTGTCTACGACAGCGGATACTTTCACCGCTTTCCTACACTCATGTGAAGCATGATACCCATTACAGAGACGACAACGAATAAAAGGTCTACCTATGTTGTTACCACTATTGCTACCTCCTCTAGCACCCATCGAACTACCTCCACCTCTATAGTTTCCAATCTGGACTTTATGTTTATTACTATGATCGTCCCCTTGCCTATTTCTAAAAGTCCTGTCTTTCGACACGACATTATGAGCTCCGCCTCTAGCCTCGGCAAACTGATCTGCTTGTGTTGCCATTTCTTCTACACTAGCTAATTTTCTTTCTTTTAGAAATAAGAACAGATCTCTACTACAAACATTGATTAGCTGGTCCCGCAACAAGAAATCTATGAGGCCTTGATAAGTCTGCGCTACCTTCCCTAACTCTAACCACCTATCTAAGTAATTTCTAGACCTACTAATAAACTGAATAAATGACTCGCCTTTCTCGGGCAATCAAGCTCTAAACCGCTTTCTAAAACCTTCTTCAGTTAACTCAAATCTCTTTAGCAGAGCATCCTTTAACTTGTCATAGTCAAGAGAATCTACACTAGGTAATCTAGAAAATACATCTAAGGCCTTGCTTCTCAATAACGCACTTAAATGTACTGCCCACTTATCTTTGGTCCCATCTTGTAACTCAGCATAACGTTCAAACCGTAACAAGTAACTGTCCATGTTATCTTTGTCAGCATCAAAGTATGGTAACTTCGGACCTTTTAACTTCCCAGAATACCCATCTTTCCCTACAATTTTACTGTCCTTACTATCAGTCTTAGCTGTTTCCAACTCTAAAGCTAACTTGTGATTAAACTCTGATTTCTCCATCTCCATCTTTATCTTAGCCTTAGCTAGTCTACCATCTGTCTCGAACCTCTCATGTTCTAACTCTTGCTTCTCCGTTACTATTCTACTTGCATCATCTCGCTTCTCTTTAGCTAACCTATTTTCTAATTCTAACCTCTCTGTGGCTAGTCTACTTTCGAATGCTAACCTATTTTTCTCAGCATCTAGCTTCTCTTTAGCTAATCTAGCTTCTGTTTAGCTAACCTACCTTTTAAATCTAGCTTCTCTTTAGCTAATCTACCTTCTAATTCTAACTTATCTTTAACTAATCTACTTTCATCATCTCTTTCCTGCTTTGCTAATTCTCTTTCCTTAAGTCTAAATTCCCTTTCCCTAGCCTGTTCGTCTTTAACAAAGGTTCTACACCCAATTGTGTAGACCACTGCGACCTCGTGCCAAGGAAAGAACGTACAAAAGAACAGTTTGGACTTACCCTAACCTTGTCATGTCTTGACGTGTCTTCTAAGCTTTGGTCTACAGTCGCCTTGATGGATCAGAGGGTGGTACACAATTCTAAATAATAAGTAGAGATTTAGTATATCATAATAAAGATCACTTATTGATTCTTTCACTCCGTAGTTGCCCAAAATCCCACTACTCTGAAAACCAGTTGTCGCAAGATGACCCTAGTGGTTGGGGCTATCTCAGAAAAGAATCAATGACGTTTAGTGCATTTACATAAGTTTAATGCAACTTTTAAAATATGATAAATATATATACAATTATCTAAAAAAACAAGCGAATACACAGATTAAATATGAAAAGAAAGTTCTCATGAACGTTTTAGACGTTCTTAGTATTTTAGCAAATAACTGAATGTGTCGACTGATTATATACGACACTAAAGTGTTGTTAAAGTTATAACAATGTTGATCTATGATCTAGCGCGATAACTGTGATGCGCGAAAGCTCATGAAGATGATGATGCGCGAATCCAATGGGTGATTGTCATCAAATGCCTTCTGTAAGGGTTGATGACGCGATATGTATGATAATTAACCTCCACTGAGGTTGTGGATGATGTTCCTCCAGTGAGGAGTGATAACGGGCCCACGTCGTGTCCCGGGGGTTGTTGCTACTAGAACCTGGCCATGTTGCGCAGGTACGGGGACCGTCTCCACCGCTCTTAACGTTATGCGTGGAAGCTTAGCTCCACTCCGGAAGGCTTATATCCAAACCTGGATGGCTTATATCCAACCCTGGATGGCTTAGGCCGTAATTATACATACGATTTAGATGTCGGTTGATAAACATAACCATCTTGCATAATTATCATTACCCAAACAAATCATTATTTAACAAATATATGTAAGCTGTACTAATGATGAGTAGCAATGTATACATATTTTACAACGCCATGTATACGCCATGTAAGTCGCTGTTAACCAATGCCTCTAATACATGTAATATACAACGTTATCAAATCACTCTTATATTACACTCACTGAGTTATACGCCAATGTTAACTAATGTACTTATTATACAACGTTATCAAATTAATATTGTTTTACAATTAATGATCAATTACAACAATTACATCTAATAAAGTAACTTCAAAATCATATGCTAGTCTCAAGTTAATGTTTGAGAAACATCAAAGCTAACCGGATGTCGTAACCTCGCAAAACAAGATGGCGCCGCCCACTGAATACAAATGTACGATAAAAGTGAATAAAATAAATACTGACCACATATTGCCTGTGAATTTCGCCGTCCAACTCCTGCTCGAAACAAAGAAACTATCAAGCAATCCCGGCCAGAACTAGAAGACAATGGATTTTATATCAAACCATTCTTTCCCCCGTTCAGTCCGTGACATACGTGGCTAAATAATCTACACGAAAGGACCCTTACACAATTTTCCGCTTAAGGAGATAGTCCTATACGTTTACATGCATTTGCACAAAACTTAAACATATTAAACGGCCGTTCCGGGCGTCCTATGGCGGCCACTTAAAATGTGCACGGTTTTCCGTGTTACCTGAATATATCATGAACATTGTGAATTTGGTTCAACTAAACAATGAATTAGGGTGTAACTAACATGTGCTAACAAGAGCTATGTACGACCAATACGCTCTACCAGTGACATTTTGTGACATGTCAAATTCCAGTCTGAGGTTTGGACGTTATGACCGGAAGACACGAAGCGTTGCTAAATTTTGAAACTATCAATACATGCCATGCGTAGTTTATTTTGCATTAGCACACCCGATATTCGTTAATGTATATTCTCCCCAGATAATATAATGGACAAAAAGGTCCTATAAAAACCGCGGCGTCCAAACGCAGTGCCCCACTGCACCACAAACAAAGAGCAACTAAAAACACAATGAACTAGACAATACAAAACACAAAGAGTGGTGAAGACAGGGCTATCGACTTGGAACGGTTAGTAGGCCATAACGTCTACTGGTTAGCCTAAATCGTACACAACCTCGCAATTATCCTTTCTTCAGTGCTCAAATAGACAAGGTAGTGTAAACAAAAATACATTCCCACAAACCAAAATCTCTAACAACACGTCCAGAGAAATAAATCGCATGCAATGGTTAAGAATGGTTTATGAAAGTGTAGCAGCTGAAAATCACCAAAGTTCTTATAATTTTTTAACAACACATGTTTCCAACTTCGTGACAGATTGTCGATATGCCTATTTATGGTATTTTGTTAAATCCTTTAGCTCCATGTTTCTAGAATACATTTTCCTTTTAACCAGAGAAAATAGTCCAGATCAAGCTCTATTTCCCTAATACTCCATTAAGGCGTATGCATATTGCTCTCCCTTGAAGCCATTCTGTCTTGTAGGTGCTACTCGTTACAAAATACCCGAAGATTAATATGCATATATCATTTGCCGTATAGGTAGTGTAGGTGTGTCTACCGTTCGGTGAAAGTAATTGCCAACAAATTCGAAGCGAGCAATTTCTTATGGGGTGTATGTGTCTCAACTTATTCGTTTTTCAAGAGCTTGTACTCGAGTTGAGGACTTTAATATTCGTAATCTTTTTATAACTAAAAAGCTCCTCGATCAGGGTTACCGTTACCATAAACTTCGTAAAACCTTTGCAAAATTTTATTATCGTAACCCTGATCTTCTTTCTAAATATAAAAATAATTTAAGGACTCTTCTGCGACAAGGCCTATCACAACCTGACTTCTATGGTGATGTGATTTATAAACTTCGTAAGATTCTTGGTCATGAACACTTTCATACTATTTTTGTTAAACTTGTTAAAAAGTTTATCAAAAGAGGTTATGACCCTATCATTTTGCAACGTACTACATGTTTGGTGGTGGACCCTTTTACAGTTCGCCACTATGCTTTCTTCTTTAATTATACGATGACCGAACAGGCTGTGGACCCTATGATGACGCCTACCTATATCCGATTGGGTAGGTGGCGTCTGATGTTTGTCTATGATCTTTCTTTTCGAGCCCTTAATGGTTTATTCTCTTGTTGCTCTGGCTTCTGCCAAGTCATTGAGTACTTTCATTGTTGCTTTCTAGGCTATTTTGTTTTGCATTATATTTACACGAGCATATTTGTGTTTTACTTATATTGCCTGTTGATGTTACCTTGTTGGTTAGAGATTAGATCATGGATGGGATTTCTTTATGTACACTGTCCTGTATTAATTGGATGGCGGTAGGGTACGTGTGAGGTTTGGTGCACCCTAGAACTTTGCCACTGACCGTTCCAAGGCGGTAGCCCTATTGTCAACCCTTTTGTGTTTGTGATATTTGCATTTATTATTACTTTTGCCTTCTTGTTTGTCTGTTTGCGTGTTTATTTCTGTGTTTTGTGAGTGACTGTCCTCCTTGAATGCTATTTTCCCTGTTAGAGCTTTTTTATATGTCTTTAGTGTTGCCTTTAGAATCATCGGAAATATAATAATTTTGTCTGAAGATCAGAGTTTATTTCTTTTGTCACAGAATGAAGTCTTGCGTATATGTGGTGAACATGTTTTCATTAGTGTTTCAAAAAACATTGCAATACACATTACTTTGTGAGAAGCTGAGCGTGAATATTCAATATGCAACCGTATAATTATGTGATTGTGTAGAATAATACCAGCAGTCTACAATTACCGCTGCAGGAAGACATCTTGTTAAAGCGTAACAAGGCGATGCAGTCATCAATATCCCCTGTTGTATTTAATGCTTGAAACGAATTTAATACACCTCTACACCAATAGATTGACACCTGAGGTAATGTTCCGACTGATTTATTGATCAATATTCAAATCATGCTCTGGAAACAAAATGATATATAGGGTCCTATAGAAACCACAGCGTCCGAACGCAATGGCATCGTAGGTCCGCACTGTACTGCAAACAAGGACTTGAAACTAAAATGAAAGAGACAAAAAACAACAGAAAGGGTGGTGAAGACAGGGTTACCGACTTGGAACGGTCAGTAGGCAATAAGGCCTACTGGTTAGCTTGAATCGATTTTATATGCGCACAATCCTCGCTATTATCCTGTCTTCAGCGCCCAAATAGACAAGACAGTGTAAACAAAACTACATGCCATCAAAAGGATCCTGAGAAACCAACTAAAGATATACATACAAAATAATAAACATCTCAGGATGTATCCAGAATCGTACTGAACAACCATAGTAGTTGCAGCTAAAGAGAAAACCAATCTAGGGTACGACCAGAAAACCCGAGGGACGAAAGCTCATGCACCCACCTCCCTTAGTAGGGGTTTCAGTAGGTACAATCATAGAGTCCCAAGAGGTAGTCCAGTCATCGCACAAGTGAGAATTGAAGCGTAATGACTGACTGTAGAGGGGTCAATCACTAAAAATGCAGTGCGCTGTAAAACCAAGGGGTTATATCCTTTTCTGACGAACTTCCTGATTAAATTTGTAAAGCGGTCAGGAAACCCGTCAGACCCCTTTAACTTTCGAAGTTTATAGACCACATCTCCATAAAATGAGGGTTGTGATATGCCTAGTCGCAGAAGTGTGTTAAGGTTGGTGTTGTACTTTTCCAGCAGGCCCTCGTTGCGGCGGTAGAATTTAGAGAAATAGCTATGTAGTTTGTGATAACGAAAGCCCTGCTGAAGAAGTTTACTTGTAATAACTTGATTACGATCATTGAAGTCTATAACATCATTACACGCTCTAGCAAATCGAATGAGCTGAGAGATATACACCCTATATGAGGTAGCACGAGGTACATCTCCATCCAGGTGTGGATAGTGAACGATGTTAAAATTGAAATCATCTCTCTTATCATAGATTTTAGTATGAATACAATCATTTGAAATCGAGAGATGAAGATCGAGAAATGCTGCTACAGTATCCGAACTGTTGGCTTTATTCAACGTGAGCTCTGGTGGATAAATGTCAGTAACCATATGAGCAAAGAACGGATTATCAATATTGAGTATGTCATCAAGATACCGAGAAGTATTATTAAAGGCATCAATAATTGCACCCTGGCTAGCAGGTAACAAACTCAACATAAAATCTCTTTCATAGCAGTACAAAAACAAATCTGCAACAAGTGCCGCACAGTTAGTACCCATAGGAATACCAACAACCTGTCGTAAATAGTTTTACCGTATCTTATAAAGATGTTATCCAGAAGAAAAGATAAGGCTCTACAAACATCAGTACAAGTCCACATATTATACTTATCAATGGGGGCGTTAGTAAAGAAAGCCCTGACATTATTACAAGCTAGATAAGTTGTACCTTCTCTAGCAAATGTCTTTTGAATAAGCTGAAGCAATTTTTCTTTGATAAGATGATGTGGTAGTGTAGTATACAGTGTAGAAAAGTCGTAGGTGCTTGGTGCTTAGAGAAGAGGCATGAAAATGCTTACACAATAGTTTGTCAAGAACTTCTCCAGAGTTTTTGATAGACCAAAACAGATTGATTCCTGAGTTCTCGAAGGCCTTTCCGCAATATTTTACAATATGTTCTTTAATCGCGGAAAGTCAGGAAGTCAGTAGTTTTGATATATTGGTCGTGGTACATGAACTAGAATTAGCGATAAAACGTGCTTTGTAAGGAATTTTGTGACGTTTGGGTATCCAGTACATTGTAGGGAGCTTCGCCTGCTTACTAATTACAGAAACCTTTATAGTCTCCATAAAAGTCATATGCTGGGAAACAATGTCCGTCTCCAGCAGAGATGTAGTTAGATAAGCAAAAGTGCTTGATAGCTCAGCATTCAAATTATTAATAAAATGTAGTCGTCAGACAATACTTATATTGTTAAAAGCTTTGTCTGCTGGAACTAGAACAAATTTAGAATACCCTTCTTAAGGTGTCGTAAACTTGATTTGAACTGTCAACTTTGTTGTCATAGAAACACATTATTTTTAATGTATAGACACAATAGATACAGGCACAATTAAGCCGCATTACGAATATTCAAGCTTGAAATGTGCATTAAACACTTCAAACCGGGTTGAGGTGACGATACCTTTATCAGTGCTGGACATATAATCCGGAAATGAAAGTCTTGACAAATCGCCTGCCTTCTTTCTACGGAAACCACAACAAAATTGATATCCTCGTATATACCAGAAGCTTCCACAATACCATCCGCATGAGTAAAATAATTCAATAATTTACGAAGCCCTCAACCAGATGTATATAGTTTATCAATATTTAACAGATAATGTATGGTGCTGAAGTCCATATGCAAGTCCACATAAACTTCATTTGGACCGAAGCACCATACATTATTTGTTATATTATACCGAATCTGAACAACAAATTAAATCAATACGTTTTATGATTTATTTTTGACGTCGTTTTTTCACACGTCCGTTAATATAGCTATCGGACCTGGCGCCCGGTCAATATGCAACTTTATGGACCGGATGACGTCACATTAAACAAAGAGTGGAATAGGCAAATGAGGTGAAACATATGGGTATATAAACTATAAATTCATGTTCTTTATCAAGAGTAACTCCTTGAACTATGTTTAGAAATCTTACGAGGTTATATTCTACAGACAAGTATTAATTAACCAATATCCCAAAACAGTGATCAAGATGGAGTAAGATAAAAGCATTGAAAAATAATACACGCACAATTTAAGAAATACAGGTCTGGCTGCGAGGCAATAAGTAAAACAATGAATTATACTTTTTAGAACTATATCAATGTGAAATTCTACGAGAAAGTGTTGTCAGTTGTAACACCAAGTCATGTTTCTTCGGAACTTCAGTTGATGGTTGTATATTTGCAATAAATAAAGTAGCATTCTCATGAATGCCATTAATTTTGTTCTCGGGCGACAGATGCATCCGTTTTTTTTCTTATAGATTAGACATGCGTTTTGTGACGCAGCAGGCACTAATATTTTAGAACTAAATTCGTATTTCAAGTCAATTGTATAACAATAAAATAAGTATATAACCAAACGATATCACAAAAACTTGATATAATACTGTCAATCGATTTTTCCTGACAGAAACTGAATGTAAATGTCCAATCAAATACATGCCAAGGGAATAATATTATGCAAAAGCTGCGTTCTGTAAATGCTGTAACTGCTACACTAAAAATCCCAACGTTGGACATAGCATAATAAATACTGAAAAAGTGATCCCTTGGAAGCAACAAATACAAACAAGAGAGAAAAGTAGCAGACGCGGTTTTATTGAGTCTGTTCATGAGAGGTTATTATAAGATGCAACACATATCAAGCCTCCTAGCACCAGTATAAGCGATATTCTACTTTAAAGTAAGACAGAATGGGCTTACTGATCCCAAAGGACCAGTAAATAATAACACGACCGATTTGTAGTCGGGCGACCTTTTACGGCCGCCACAAAGCACTAAACAAACGCTAGTGTTAATGTCAATAAACACCGAAAAGGTGATACCTTAGAAGCAACAAACACAAACAAGAAAGAAAGGTAGCAGACTCGGTTTTATTGAGTCTGTTCATAACAATTCTTGAATGGATGACATTATTTTTGGCATTACAATGAATAATGTTTTATGTCAAAACGAAACTGGGACACTTTCTTTTGAAATTCCTTACCCCGTAGGCAATACAGATGTTAATACAAAATGATGTGTTTTCTGCCAGATTTTATTTGGGTGAATAACCAAAGTCTGGATGTTCATCTTTATATTGACACCGTATGAGTCAAAATGCCAGAAATGGATATCATTGCCTGCAACGATCTGTTTCATCTGGTGACAGCTCTTGTGAAATAAGCATTTCCCAATTTGTTTAATGAGACAAAATAATAATCAGCTCGACAAAATTGAAGATTTAAGGGTAATCACCGATGTCTAAAAGAGAATATGTATGTAATGTATTCAGTATCTGCAAACATAACGTGAATCCTATTTACCTTATGCAAATGCAACTAAAACAAATGTAAAGTGATATCTTTCATCGAGCCTGATATACCGGTATAGCGAAAATAATCATCTGATAAGTAGATATAAAACTCATGAAAAGTAACATTTACGGATCATAGTCAACCATAAGCACGCATAGAAACAAACAACAATTACAAAGATGAATAAAAGGCCAGATATGACTACACAAACATAATAGGGTTGAAAATAGGGCTACCGCTTTGGAACAGTCAGTGGTAAAGAAAGGCCACTGGGGGTTTAAACCAGGTTCAAAGTTGAAACATATGTTTCGTGTCTAGTTTAGTTAGATTTAAGATGTAAATTCACGGCCATTCTGATAGAGAAAAATAATAATATCGATCAGGGAAAACAGCATTCAAGGACGACAGTCAGCCACAAAACACAAAAACAAACACGCAAACAGACAAACGTACTTCTTGAAATAGTAGCATCTGTGTCTACATGTGTCGTGACACATAGTCGGATTACGTCTAAATATATATTGTATCCATGTAGATTTTGTTTATTTTGAATGCATGTTTTTGTTGATTGCTGTTTATGAATACTATCCTAAAGGAAAAAAATAAAAGCAACTAGGTAATTTCCGCTATATATTGTATGTTATATTATGCTGATTTTAATCGATGATACATGACTACATTTAGTCTTTCCTTTAAGAAAAAAAACTAAAACAGCAAATAACACATCAAACGTAATCCCTGCAGGTTTCAATAATGATAGAATAAGTGTTTGGCTTAAGCCGGTAAGAAAACTTATGATGTAACATTTTGCAATTTCTTTACATTAAATACAGTAGTAAAATGGCTCAAATGTTCAAAACTGAGCTTCAGAATTCATGAATTTCGTATTACAAAGTGTACTGTGATTAAAACACTTACAACAGCACAGTCTTATCGTTTTCCTAACTAGCTGCATTCCGATGTATAGATTGCCTTCTGTGATTGATTTTAATGCCAATCAATTGAGGATTTTAGTATTAAAATGTGTTGTAGAGAACATGCTCATCCTAACTCCCTTTCTACTTGGAAAAATAAAATTTTAACATTATATATACCCGTATTAATTTCTATACGGCTAACCCCTCCTTACTTCCCCCTAGACCTAAGTTTGTTTTAGTTCCTACAGATAAAGTAGCTAATAATATAATGATTGTTTGACACCTCCATTACGTCAAAATATGTTTTATCTCAGGAACTCGGGAGTACTAACTCACTAGCTCCATTGCAATCTACTGAAGTTACTTAATGCTTTTTCTAAGTTGTATTATCGTAACACTTATCTGCTCGACATATATAATAGCAATCTTAAAACACTTATGCGTCAAGATTTATCACAACCCGTCTTTCGGATCATCAAGCTACTTTTCTCTCGTGTTTCTGTTTGTTGCTCCGACGGATCACCTTTTCACTATGTATTGTCATCATTTAAATGAATCACGTGTTTTTCTATTAGATAATATTTTCGTCAGGTAGTTTATAGACAAATTGTTCGTATCGCTATGTGTACGAACTGTGCACCTCTTGTCGCAGATTTGTTTTTATATTGCTGTGAAAGGGATTTCATGTTGAGTCTTTCACCAGATAGGCAAATGTAATTGAAGCCTTTAACGACACCTCTCGGTATCTGGATGACAAACTGAACGTTGAAAACATTTCTTTTCTACTATGGTTAATCATATATATCCTAAAGAACTTCCAACTTAATAAAACTAATATTTCTGATATTAACGCTTCTTTTCTCGATTACATCACTCTAATAAAAATGGTAAAAATAATTAGTAAATTCTATGACAAGAGAGATGATTTTAATTTTGATAATGTTAATTATAATCGTTTATACTGGGATATTCCCCGAGCAAGTTCTTATGGGGTCTATGTGTCTCAACTTATTCGTTTTTCAAGAGCTTGTACTGGAGTTGAGGACTTTAATATTCGTAATCTTTGTATAATTAAAAGGCTACTCCTTCAGGGCTACCGTTACCATAACTTTAGTAAAGCTTTGGCAAAACTGTATTATCTTAACCCTGATTTTCTTTCCAAATATAACGGTAACTCTTCTGCCAAGTCATTGAATATCTTCCTTGTTTCTTTCTATGCTATTTTCTTGTATTTATATACACACGAGCATCTTTGTGTATTACTCATATTGCCTATTAATGCTACCTCGTTGGTTAGAGAATAGAACATTGCGGGGATTTCTTTATTTACACTGTCCGTTTTATTGGGAAGACAGTAGGGTAGGTATGCGATTTTGTGCACCCTAGAACCTGGTTTAAACCCCAGTAACCGTTTTTCTACTGACCGATCCAAGGCGGTAGCCCTACTGTCAACCCTTTTGGTGTTTGTGACGTCATATGCCTTCATTCCTTATTAACATTGTTATTCATGTTTGTCGTTTTGCGTGTTTTTTGAGTTTACTGTTTTCTGTGATAGCTGCATTTCATGTTCAACTTTTATACTTGTTTTTTTTTACAAAATATCTTGGGATTTATACAGAATATTACGTGGAATTAAGTTTGCAGTATATACATAATTTAGCGGAAATTCCCAAGATGTGTTTCCTTTATTCTTTATTCTAATACACCCGTACTATATAGCCTAGTTTAAAATATCTCGTTATATTCAACGATATATCACTGTAACGTTTGCAACGTTAGGATCCCAAGATGCGTTTTTTTATTCTTTATTCAAATACACCCGTACTATATAGCCTAGTTTAAAATATCTCGTTATATTCAACGATATATCACTGTAACGTTTGCAACGTTAGGAGAATAAGCAATGCAATGCGAAAGATATCACTGTAACGTTTGCAACGTTAGGAGAGTAAACCAGGAAATGAGAAAGATTTCAGATATGTGCGTTATTTTCACATGTTAGGGGTATTAGAATAAAAATAGAACATCGTTTACGATGAATTATCTTTTAATATATCACAGTTTGTCGTTCAATTGTGAACAATAATTTCACTCGCCTTTCGGGCTCGTAAAATTATTTTTACAATTGAACTCCAAACCGTGATATATTACACGATAATTCACCGTAAATGATGTTCTATTTCTTAAGTATATATTTCCTGTTTGTTTTAATGCTTGTTCTTTGGTTAACCTTGTTCTGTGTTAGCTATGTTTCCTGTTCGACTTTTACATCTATTTCCATATTAATCTCTTGATTTGCAAGCAAAAACGTGGACAAGTCGATGTCAAGATTTGTTTCTTTTTATGGCAACACATGTAGGTGAACTTGCGAAATTCCATACTGTTGATTTTTATGAATATTGATTTCTGCTCAACCCGGGACTAGAGCGCGTGAACGGAAGCTATCATATTTCACTACCGCTCATGAACAGTCTCAATTAAACCGAGACTGCAATATTTCGTGTTTGCCGTGCTCGGCCGTTTCCAAAGGTCCATTATCGTACTCCTTTTATTTGCTAGCATCATGTTTTTGTTGGATGACACCCGGTTTGGTTGCTGCTCCTGCTAATGAGATCAGCTAAGCTAGCCATTAAGTAAGGTCATATGATTAATAGTGGAGTTTTCTTTATCTGAGTGCAACAGACGCGAACACGAAGATAGAACCTAATCAATATCCGGAATTATCCCTTTTTGAGAGCATGTAGCCATGAGAAGAGTTTTAATTTTCGGATAAATTTTGAAGTTGGTGGAAATGTTCCATTAGTTTTTCAATACAAATTACTGCAGCGAAAACGATAAACGTGATAATTCAATGTTCAACCGGATTCTTTGGAATTTTGTTGAAAATCGAACTAAAATTCCAATATAATATATTTAAACGGGGAACGGCGTAAAAGGATGGTATTTCAGGACTTTCGGCCAATGCAGATTGCCTATACAATTCGCGACTTGCCGGCATCTTGGCCTTAAATCTGATATGCTCGTGAACTGATTATAAACTCTCCGCCATTGTACTGAGCGACGGATCCCTTGAATGCTGCTTTTCCTGTTCGATTTGTATATCTTTTACAGATGAATAAAAGGCCAATTAAGACATATCAAACATAAAACGGTTGACAATAGGGCTACCGCCTTGGAACGGATAGTGGCAAAAAAGGCCGATGGGGCTTTAAACTAGGTTCTATGGTGACCAAGCCTCACTGTTACCCTACTGTCGTCCCAATAACACGGGACAGTGTAATAAGCAAAGCCCCGCAATAAACTATTCTCTAACCAACAAGGTAGCATTAATAGGCAATAAAAGTAAAACACAAAGATGCTCGCATATATAAAAAAAAACAAAAAAACAATAGACTGGAAAGTCACAAAGAAGGTACTCGATGACTTGGCAGAAGCCAGAGCAACAAGAGACACACCATTGAGGGCACGACAAAATTGAAGTTAGATTACATATAGGCAGTCTACTCTCCATCTGCATGTTGCATCTTCCAGGCTGGTCCTCTAGAGCTATACACGTCATACGGCTGGGAGGACACCCACATATCTCATCCGCAGTATAGACTACCGGAAATATATTATGTACTGATTGCTTACTTCGTGATGTGCACGCGGCGATGGCTTTAAGGATGTTATCTTTTAAATGTTCGTATACAATTTTTAAATTATAATATAATTTACTTAGAAATAGGTTGATAAAAAGTACCTAACAGTGTTAAATAGTGTATTCCATATAAGGAACATAAATGTAATGTGATTGTGTATTTAATGGATTGTTATGAAGACGAACGCCGCATCATTAGTCAAGTAATTTACGTAGTTAAATGTAACCAAGTACAAATGGATTGAATGAATGTTGTTTAACAGATCATCAACACAGTATAGATTATTTAGAGCCGCCCCAGAGAGACGGTACATAGGAATCCGGAAACCGTGCCCTACTCTTATTATTAAATAGATGTATATGGTTCTTTAACGTGCTCGGAGGGTTAGACAGATACACGGCTCCGCCCGGTTTACGTCCCCATCCGACGGACGAGGCTAAGAGTAATCCAAAGAACACACCGACGAAACTCACTGGCCCACGGAGGATTGAACCCGGGGCCTCCGGTTACAAATTTACCGCGCTACCGACTGCGCCACGCAAACCAAATGGAAAGGTTCACTGTAAACGGTGTCCTTGAGTATATTATGACATCTAAAATGTGCTGATGTTCTCACTAAATGTGCTGAATTGTGGAATCAGATATGCTTACATCTGTATCAATATGTGTTGTTTTTTTCCATAAAGGTTATCTTTTTCATTTCCGCAAGCAAGCTGCCTGTATCTAAAAACTGAAAGCAGAGAAACCAATTATTTAATTGCAATATCGATGTAATAGCAAGATTTAAAACACTTCATTGTTCAATCATAGATACGACTACATTTCTTAAAACACATGTGTCGATCACTAAACATGCAGTGCGCTGCAATATGATAGTGTGAAAACTTCTTCGTATTTATTATATTTACCTATGGGGGTGCTTGAATGCATGCGTTTAATTTTATTTTATTTTAAAAGTGAACAATTAAATATAATTTTGAGTTAATATTATAACTTTCTTACATATGATACTTGTCATAATACATGATGTACGGAATGTGCAGTACGCATTCCAATTACAAATATATTTGTATTGTTAATGTTTAAAGTATATCCATCTATTTAAAATATTATATATTTATATGTGATGCAATAAGTTATACAATTAATGTACGCTACGGTAAAATAACGGTACGATACTGGTAAGATGCGATGTTGTGTAATGTTTTACAATGCCCCTGCGACCCACCCCGCCCGCGCACAATTCACCACCACCGACAGCACCCCCCCCCCCGCCCCCCACCCCTAAACATTATTGCTACATCTATATGTACACTTTTGTATATACACGATTTCATAAATAATATAAATAAATTGACCACCTTTATCAACCCCGTACATCCAATCAATATTGTTATTTTTACATCCTACAGGGATTGTATGTTTTAATGGGATGACAGTAGGGTAAGTGTGAGGTTTGGTGTACCCTAGAACCGGTTTAAACCCCCAGTGGCCTACTTTGCCACTGAACGTTCCAAGGCGGTAGCCCTATTGTCAACCCTTCTGTGTTTGTGATGTCGTTTGCATTTTTTATTACTTTTGCCTTTTCGTTTGTCTGTTTGCGTGTTTGTTTTTGTGGTTTGTGGTTGACTGTCGTCCATGAATGCTGCTTTCCCTGTCCGATATTTTTATCTTTCTTTACATCGTACATTATAATCTCCATATTTTGAAAACTACTTACGGAACTGGAATGAAACTTGACACAATGAGAAATGCCAATGTCAGAGATCAGAAACATAACACTAACTTCATTCAAATTAGATATTTGCCCTTTGTAATGTTATACTTATAATGTTTATATATATATATATTTTCCTCTTTAATTGAACGATGACGTCTACCTAAAGCCCATTGAGACGGTGGCGTTTGATGTTTGTCTATGCTCTTTCTTGTCGTGCCCTTAATGGTTTATTCGTTTTTATACGGTCAGTGGCAAAGTAGGCCACTGGGGGTTTAAACCGGTTCTAGAGTACACCAAACCTCACACTTACCCTACTGTCATCCCATTAAAACAGGACAGTGTAAATAAAGATATCCCCGACAAGATCTAATCTCTAACCAACAAGGCAGTATCAATAGGCAATATAAGTAAAACACAAATATTCTCGTGTAAATATAATCCAAAAAAACAATAGCATAGAAAGCAACAATGAAGGTACTCAATGAATTGGCAGAAGCCAGAGCAACAAGAGTATAAACCATTAAGGGAACGACAAGAAAGATCATAGACAAACATCAAACGTCACCATCCCAATGGGCTTTAGGTAGGCGTCATCATAGGGTCCATAGCCTGTCCGGTCATCGTACAATTAAAGAGGAAAGCATAGTGGCGAACTGTAAAAGGGTCCACCACCAAGCATGCAGTACGTTGCAAAATGACAAAGTCATAACCTCTTTTGATACATGTTTTAACAAGTTTAACAAAGATAGTATGAAAGTGATCATGACCAAGAATCTTACGAAGTTTATAAATCACATCACCATGGAAGTCAGGTTGTGATAGTCCTTGTCCTTCCTTAAATTACTTTTATATTTGGAAAGAAGATCAGGGTTACGATAATAACATTTTGCAAAGGTTTTACGAAGTTTATGGTAACGGTAACCCTGATTGAGTAGCTTTTTAGTTATACAAAGATTACGAATATTAAAGTCCTCAACTCGAGTACAAGCTCTTGAAAAACGAATAAGTTGAGACACATACACCCATAAGAAGTTGCTCGGGGAACATCCCCATCCAAATGGGGATAATTAACAATGTCAAAATTAAAATCATCTCTCTTGTCATAGATTTTGCTAATTATTTCACCATTTTCAATCAAGAGATCTAAATCAAGAAAAGAAGCGTTATTATCAGATATATTAGCTTTGTTAAACTGAAGTTCCTTAGGATAAATATGATTAACCATAGTTGGAAAGAAAGGGTTGTCAAAGTTCAATATGTCATCCAGATACCGACAGGTGTCATTAAAGGGTTCAATAACATCTGACTGGGTATCTGGTGAAAGACTCAACATGAAATCTCTTTCATAGCAAAGTAAAAACAAATCTGCGACAAGTGGTACACAGTTCGTACCCATAAGGATACCAACAATTTGTCTATAAACGGTGGTTCCTGTCACAAAATGTCACGGGTAGAGCGTACTGGTCGTTCATAGCTCTTGTTATCGGTTACACCCAAAATCTATTGTTCGAGGTGAAACAATTTCACGATATTCATGATCTATTCATGTAACACGTAAAAGCGTGCACATTTTAAGTGGCCGCCAGAGAGGCCGTGTCATAAGTTTAATTTTGTGCTAATGCATGTAAACGTATAGGTATATTTTCCTTAAACGGCAAAATTGTATAAGGGGCCTCTCGTGTAGATTCAATACTGTAGATTTAGCCACGTTTGTCACGGACTGAACGGGGAAAATAATGATTTGGACGTAATGTTTGCTATAAAACCCATTGTCTTCTAGCTTTCGCCGCGATCATCGATAGTACTTTGATGGAACAGAGATTGGACGGCAAATTTCATAGGCAACATGTGGTTAGTAATTTTATTAAACTTTTATCGTACATTTGTATTCAGTGGGCGGCGCCATCTTGTTTGGCGGTTACGACATCCGGTTAGCATTGATGTTTCTCAAACATAGCTTTAGACTAGCATATGATTTTGAAGTTACTTTATTAGATGTAATTATTGTAATTGATCATTAATTGTAAAACAATATTAATTTGATAACAGTGTGTAATAGGTGCATTAGTTAACGTTGGCGTATAACTCGGTGATTGTAATACACGATTGTTAACATTAGATAACAATGAGATGAGTGACAAGAATAAATGCGTGCATGCATAACTCAGTCAGTGTAATATATGAGTAATTTGATCATGTTTATATTACATGAATTAGGGGCATTGATTTAACAGCGACGTACATAGCGTATACATGGCGTTGTAGAATATGTATACATTGCTACTCATCATTAGTACAGCTTACATATATTGATTGAATAATGATTTGTTTGGGTAATGGTAATTATGCAAGATTGTTATGTTTGTCAACCGACATCTAAAACGTATGTATAATTACAGCCTAAGCCATCCAGGATCTAAGCCATCCAGGATATAAGCCATCCAGGGTTGGAGTAAGCCATCTAGGTTTGGATATCCAGGAGTGGAGCTAAGCTTCCACGATTAACGTTTACAAGCGGTGGAGACGGTCCCCGTACCTGCGCAGCCAGGTTTTACTAACGACAACCCCCGGGACACAAGGTGGGCCCGTTACCAATCCTCACTGGAGGAATATCATTCACAATCTCAGTGGAGATTAACTATCATTGCATCGCGTCATCAACCCTTACAGAAGGCATTTGATGACAATCATCCATTGAATTCGCGCATCATCATCTTCATGAGCTCTCGCGCATCACAGTTATCGCGCTAGATCAACATTGTTATAGCTTTAACAACACTTTAGTGTCTTAGACATTCAGTATTTATAACAATACTAAGAACGTCTTAAACGTTCAGGAGAACATTCTTTTCATAGTTCATTTGTGTATTCGCTTGTTTTTTTAGATAATTGTATATATATTAAACATATTTTAAAAGTTGCATTAAACTTATGTAAATGCATTCACCGTCATTGATTCTTTCCTGAGTTAGCCCAACCACTAAGGTCATCCTGTGACAACTGGTGTCAGAAGTGGGATTTTGGGCGACTACGGAGGGAAAGAATCAATAAGTGATCTTTATTATGATATACTAAATCTCTACTTATTATTTTAGAATTGTGTACCACCCTCTGATTCATCAAGGCGACTGTCGACGATCACGGCCACAGCTTGGAAGACAAGTCAAGACACGACAAGGGTAGGGTGAGTCCAAACTGTTGTTTTGTCCGTTCTTTCCTTGGCGCGAGGTCGCAGTGGTCTACACGAGTGGGTCTGAGGCACTTTTGCTCAATAATTTGGGTGTTTGTTTTTACCTCCCTTGATATACACATAGTATCCAATTAGGTTGGCGAACAAGACGTTCTACTCATGTTGTGACACTCGAGTATACTTTTATTAATGGGAGAAGTAAATATACATGTACATGTCATACACATTTCGATGATTGTTTAAGGTTTATGTCCAATATCAAATTAAGATATTTTATGTAGTGTATATGTTTTGTGGAAGCTAGATACTATCTATACATAACCGTTAGTAGTTAGCGCTAGTACAAATGTGTATGTAACTTGTCCTATGATGATGCCCAGGTATTTACTGAGGACACAGTGACTTACCATTAGTAGTTAGGTGAGTAGAATTATTAGTGACGTGTGTATTGTAATTATTGTAGTTAGTAGTCCACAATGTCCATAGACATGACGTCCATAAAGGATCTTACGGAAATGGGTAAGGAGCTAGGGTATGCTGGAGAGGAGCTTAGAACCTTTGTTAAAGACGAACAGGCTAGGGAAAGGGAATTTAGACTTAAGGAAAGAGAATTAGCAAAGCAGGAAAGAGATGCTGATAAAGAGAAGCTAGAATTCAAAAGTAGGTTAGCTAAAGAGAAGCTGGATGCTGATAAAGAGAAGCTAGAATTAGAAAGTCGATTAGCTAAGGAGAAGATAGAATTAGAAGGTATGTTAGCTAAAGAGAAGCTAAATTCTGATAAAGAGAAGCTAGAATTAGAAAGTAGATTAGCTAAAGAGAAGCTAGATGCTGATAAAGAGAAGTTAGAATTAGAAGGCAGGTTAGCTAAAGAGACGCGAGATGATGAAAGTAGAATAGTAAGGGAGAAGCAAGAGTTAGAACATGAGAGGTTCGAAACAGATGGTAGACTAGCTAAGGCTAAGATGATAATGGAAAGGGAGCAAAAAGAGTTTGATCATAAGTTAGCTTTAGAGTTGGAAGCAGCCAAGACACATAGTAAGGAAAGTAAAACTGAAGGGAAAGATAGTTATTCTGGGAAGTTAAAAGGTTCGAAGTTACCATACTTTGATGCTGACAAAGATAACATGGACAGTTACTTGTTACGGTTCGAGCGTTATGCTGAGTTACAGGAATGGACCAAAGATAAGTGGGCAGTTCATTTAAGTGCGTTATTGAGAGGCAAGGCCTTAGATGTATTTTCTAGATTACCTAGTGAAGATGCTCTTGACTGTGACAAGTTAAAGGATGCTCTTTTAAAGAGATTTGAGTTAACTGAAGAAGGTTTTAGAAAGCGGTTTAGAGCTTGTCTGCCTGAGAAAGGCGAGTCATTTATTCAGTTTATTAGTAGGTCTAGAAATTACTTAGATAGGTGGTTAGAGTTAGGGTAGGTAGCGCAGACTTATCAGGGCCTCATAGATTTCTTGTTGCGGGACCAGCTATTCAATGTTTGTAGTAGAAATCTGTTCTTATTTCTTAAAGAAAGAAAACTAACTAGTGTAGGAGAAATGGCAACACAAGCAGATCAGTTTGCCGAGGCTAGAGGTGGAGCTCATAATGTAGTGTCGAAAGACAGAACTTTTAGAGATAGACAAGGGGACGATCATAAACAGAAAGGCCAGAGTGGAAACTATAGAGGTGGAGGTAGTTCGATGGGTTCTAGAGGAGGTAGCAATAGTGGTAACATAGGTAGACCTTTTATTCGTTGTCGTCACTGTAATGGGAATCATGCTTCACATGAGTGTAGGAAAGCGGTGAAAGTGTCCGCTGTCGTAGACAATTTTAGTGACAATAGTAGAATGGACAACAATGTAGGTAGTCAGAACCAAGGTTTTAACAACCCATGGAATTTCGGTAGAGGTAGTAATAGTCCGGTTATTAAAACCGAGAGTAGTAGCTGTTGTGTTAAAGCGGATGGTGTAATGGCGAAGATCGGAACATGTCTCTTTCCGTATGCAAATCTTCCAACGGCAGATGGTAGAGTGAATGGCACGGACGTAATTGTAATGAGGGATACAGGTTGTACAGGTGTGGTAATTAGGCGTAGTTTAGTTACGGATGACCAGTTGGTAGGTAAACAGTCACCGTGTATGTTGTTAAATAAGTCGGTAGAGCACGTGCCAATAGCGAGAATAGATGTAGAAACACCTCTCGTTAAAGGGACTACAGAGGCACTATGTATGGATGACCCGATGTATGATTTAACGATAGGGAACATAGATGGTTCAGCACTTCCGGTAATGTCCGATTTTAGAAGTAGCATAAGTAATGCCGTGAGCGCAGGTTCAGAAGCAAGCTCAGGCTTATAGAAAATTAAAGGTTCCTGCAGCCGTAGGTGACATATCTAAAGCGGAGTTTATAGAAGCACAAACTCAAGACGAGTCATTAGGTCCTTGTAACGTGAAGGCCAAGGATGGTGTAGTGAAGAAGTGTAAAGGGTCCGGTAGTTGTAAGTTTGTACATAAGAATAGGTTATTGTACAGAGAATTTGAAGATAGTGGTAGTAGACAGTTTTACCAATTAGTGATTCCTACCCAGTATAGAACGACAGTGCTTAAGGTAGCTCATGAGTCGATTATGGGAGGTCATTTAGGCGTAAAGAAAACGTCAGATAGAGTATTGGCAGAATGTTATTGGCCAGGCGTTAGTGGAGATGTAACTAGGTATTGTAGGTCCTGCGATGTATGCCAAAGGACAGTACCAAAAGGTCGAGTGACCAAAGTACATTTAGGTCAGATGCCACTGATAGATACACCATTTAAGCGGGTAGCCGTAGACATAGTTGTGTCGGATAGGAAAAATAGGTACATTTTAACCATGGTAGACTATGCAACTAGGTATCCGGAGGCAGTAGCATTGCCCTCAATTGAAACTGAGAGAGTAGCTGAGGCATTAGTTGATATGTTCAGTAGGCTAGGTGTACCAGAGGAAATGCTGACTGATTGTGGGTCACAGTTTACGTCAGAACTTATGGCTGAAGTAAGCAGGTTATTGTCTTTGCGTCAAATCATGACAACACCATATCACCCTATGTGTAATGGGTTAGTCGAACGATTTAACGGGACGTTAAAGCAAATGTTACGGCGTATGTGTACCGAGAGACCTAAAGATTGGGACACGTTTCTCAATGCTTTATTGTTTGCATTTAGAGAGGTTCCACAAGAGAGTTTAGGATTTTCTCCGTTTGAGTTATTGTACCGTAGGTCAGTTAGAGGTCCCATGAGGATTCTTAGAGAGATGTGGGCAGGCGAAGTCGATAGTGATGAGGTTAAGACTACATATCAGTATGTTTTAGATCTGAAGGAGAAACTAGAGGAGACTTGTAAGATAGCTCAAAGTCAGTTAGTTAAGGCAAGTACCAAGTATAAACGGTACTATGACCAGAAAGCTAGAGCTAGGAAGTTTAAGATAGATGACCAGGTGTTACTATTACTCCCGACCGACAATAACAAGTTGTTATTACAATGGAAAGGTCCGTTTTACGTTAGAGGGATAGTGAACACTATGGATTACCGTATCGAGATAAACGGAAAGTTAAAGACCTTTCATGCGAATATGCTGAAAGAGTATATAAGTAGAACCGATAATGTACAACAAGGGGTGTTAACCGTAGTTAATGTTGCAGTTATTGAGGATAGTGAGGAAGACAGTAGTGAGGACACTAGTCCCATGTATTTTCCCACTAGTGTAGGTAAGGAGACAGCAGCCGATGTATACATGTCGGGCATGCTTAGTTTAGCAGAGAAACGAGAGGTTATTCGTTTAGACTCTGAGTGTAGTACTGTTCGGTCCAATAAGTCGAGACCAACAGATGTAGTGCAGTGTAGCTTTGAGCACACTTTAGCAAAGCCGATTAGGGAAACGAGAGACCCTACTCCATTTCGCAAACAGTATACTGGTAATGCGATGGATGCAATGTGTAAAGTTGGAGTTCTGGTAGTGGCAGGAAGTAGTGTTATTAGCAACAGTAGAGTCGGTGTAATAGACCGTGGAAAGGACAATATTGGGGCAGAATATTTAAGCCGCCGCACATAATGACCGGTTTAATAAAATAGTGTATTGCAGTGTATTGTACAATAGTAGTATATGTTACGACAGGGTAGTGTACAATTGTAGAATAGTGTTGAAATTGTAATTACATAGTATAGTTAGGTTATAACCTCGGTAGTAATATTTATATACTCAAGCGATTGAGCGATCAGCTCATTTGCTCCGAAGAATTAATAGTTTCTTAACGTGTAAATATTAATTATCATTTTGTTGAATTTTAAAAGTGTAGCACTTTCTTTAAGTGTGGAGATATTGTCACAAAATGTCACGGGTAGAGCGTACTGGTCGTTCATAGCTCTTGTTATCGGTTACACCCAAAATCTATTGTTCGAGCTGAAACAATTTCACAATATTCATGATCTATTCATGTAACACGTAAAAGCGTGCACATTTTAAGTGGCCGCCAGAGAGGCCGTGTCATAAGTTTAGTTTTGTGCTAATGCATGTAAACGTATAGGTATATTTTCCTTAAACGGCAAAATTGTATAAGGGGCCTCTCGTGTAGATTCAATACTGTTGATTTAGCCACGTTGGTCACGGACTGAACGGGGGAAATAATGATTTGGACGTAATGTTTGCTATTAAACCCATTGTCTTCTAGCTCTCGCCGGGATCATCGATAGTACTTTGTTGGAACAGAGATTGGACGGCAAAATTCATAGGCAACATGAGGTTAGTAGTTTTATTAAACTTTTATCGTACATTGGTATTCAGTGGGCGGCGCCATCTTGTTTGGCGGTTACGACATCCGGTTAGCATTGATGTTACTCAAACATAACTTTAGACTAGCATATGATTTTGAAGTTACTTTATGAGATGTAATTATTGTAATTGATCATTAATTGTAAAACAATATTAATTTGATAACAGTGTGTAATAGGTGCATTAGTTAACGTTGGCGTATAACTCGGTGATTGTAATACACGATTGTTAACATTAGATAACAATGAGATGAGTGACAAGAATAAATGCGTGCATGCATGACTCAGTCAGTGTAATATATGAGTAATTTGATCATTTTTATATTACATGTATTAGGGGCATTGATTTAACAGCGACGTACATAGCGTATACATGGCGTTGTAGAATATGTATACATTGCTACTCATCATTAGTACAGCTTACATATATTGCTTGAATAATGATTTGTTTGGGTAATGGTAATTATGCAAGATTGTTATGTTTGTCAACCGACATCTAAAACGTATGTATAATTACAGCCTAAGCCATCCAGGATCTAAGCCATCCAGGATATAAGCCATCCAGGGTTGGAGTAAGTCATCTAGGTTTGGATATCCAGGAGTGGAGCTAAGCTTCCACGATTAACGTTTACAAGCGGTGGAGACGGTCCCCGTACCTGCGCAGCCAGGTTTTACTAACGACAACCCCCGGGACACAAGGTGGGCCCGTTACCAGTCCTCACTGGAGGAATATCATTCACAATCTTAGTGGAGATTAACTATCATTGCATCGCGTCATCAACCCCTACAGAAGGCATTTGATGACAATCATCCATTGAATTCGCGCATCATCATCTTCATGAGCTCTCGCGCATCACAGTTATCGCGCTAGATCAACATTGTTATAGCTTTAACAACACTTTAGTGTCTTAGACATTCAGTATTTATAACAATACTAAGAACGTCTTAAACGTTCAGGAGAACATTCTTTTCATAGTTCATTTGTGTATTCGCTTGTTTTTTTAGATAATTGTATATATATTAAACATATTTTAAAAGTTGCATTAAACTTATGTAAATGCATTCACCGTCATTGATTCTTTCCTGAGTTAGCCCAACCACTAAGGTCATCCTGTGACAGTTCCATACCTGACAAAAATATTATCTAATAGGAAGATGAGTGTTTCACAAACTTCATAGCAAGTCCACATAGTATAATTATCTAAACTGCCGTTAGTAAAAATCGCTTTAATATTATTACATGCCAAAAATGTAGTATTTTCTCTAGAAAATGTTTTTTGAATAAGAGAAATTAGCTTGTCGTTAATAAGGTGATGTGGTAAGGTTGTATATAGTGTATAGAAGTCATAAGTGCTTACTGATGATTCTTGACCTTTATTGAAAATTTTATCAAGAACGTCTCCTGAATTTGTTATAGACCAAAATAAATTAATCCCAGAGTTTCCATATGTTTTATCACAATATAGTTTAACGTGATCTTTAATGGCAGTAAGACAAGAAGTTAAAAGTTTGGAGATGTTTGTTGTGGTGCAGGCACTAGAATTTGAAATAAAGCGAGCCTGATACGGATTTTTATGTTATTTAGGAATCCAGTACATAGTAGGCAGTTTATTTTGCTTATCGTTTACACCAGCCTTGAAAGTTGTGCACCGAGTGATATGTACGGAAACAACATCCTCCTCAGTAGAATTAACTGAAGTATACGAATTGGTGCTGCCGAGTTCCAGAGATAAAACATTGACGTAATGTCGGCTTCAAACAATAATTACATTATTAGTTGCATTATCTGCAGGAACTAAAACAAATTTATTATGAAATTCCTGAATTCCCGATTTTAAATTACGAAAGGAAAACCTAGGTCTCGGAGGAAGTAAAGAGGGGCTAGCATTATAAAAGTTAATACGTGTATCTATAATTTTAAGAATTGACTTTTTCCAAGTAGAAAGCGAGTTTGGGTCCGCATGTTCTCTAAATCTTCAATGGAGTGGGCGATCTGGGCACGACAGGCATTAAAATCAATAGTTGAAGGTAATCTATATTTAATACCTTTCGAAAACAAATACCGAATACGTTTATCAACAATAAAACCCTTTTGTGGTTGTGATGTCGTTTGCATTTAATATTACTTTTGCCTTCTTGTTTTTCTGTTTGCGTGTTTGTTTCTGTGTTTTGTGGTTGACTGTCCTCCTTGAATGCTAGTTTCCCTGTCCGATCTTTTTATATTTCTTTGTCCGGAGATAACTTGACAACGTCTAAAACTGGAATGAACAATGCTAATTATAACTACACTGATAGGGAGTCATAACGAAAAAGGTCAACAGTACAAGAGTCATAACTCTTTCTTTATTTAAATTTGAGTTATTTCCCTTTGTATTTATATTTTTAATACTTTCTCAACGCAAAACTTATAAACTACTCATGGGTTTGTACTGGTACTCGACACGATAACATAGGGCATTAAGAGAAGAAACATAACGATATCTTCATATCATAGCATTACTTTGTTTGCTGTTAACATTGCTTTGTTTGCTATTAGCAACGCTATACTTTGCTATTGGCATTGCTATATTTGCGTTATTTTCGTTCTGTTTAAAACTGTTTATGACTGTGTGGGACAGTATATAAACAGTTTAAGAAAATCTAAGACTGTCTAGGACTGTCTGCAAACATTTTAATACTGTCTTAAACAGACAAATATAAAAGGTTGTCCCTTAATATAATGAATTATAAAAAGGGACAACTATCCTAGGAACTATCAGAAGAACTAAGAGGGCTTCGTGGGAAATGTATGTGAACCAAGCAAGGCGACAAAATAGAATTGGACACGATAAGTTCTACAATTCTTAAAAAGGAACAGAAAACTAGAATACATCAATAGGTCTTATACCCAATCCAATAGTGAAAATAACGAAAGATAAACCAATGCCAGAAGATGTTCTATATAATCTGGAAACAATACCAGAATAATCTATTAAACAAACAGAACTGCTCTCTCGTATTTTGGAGAAACAGGAAGAACAGGACTATATAGACTCCCTTATAGAACAAGAGGGAGAATAACGAGAGGAAATGGATGCGAAAGAGGAGAAGCATAAACGCTTCAAGACAAGACTGTAGAAAGTTTTAAAACGTATGTATTTGCTTATATAGCAATATCGGTTGTTATTTCTGATCAGAGAATTGTTTGGAAAAATTGCAGGAAGGCAGACCAAGTCGCAAACTTTCGGCATCCAAGAGCAACGCCTGTAGAGCATAGACAACCTTTAAGTAGCTGTTTCCAGAGCAAACCAGACCCATTCATTTTTGAAACAGAAAGTAGACCATAAACGGTTAATCCCTTGATTTCAAGATTATGCTATATTTGCGAATAGATTGGATGAGTAGAAATGTCTAATTTTACGCTGTTGTAAAAGCCACTATACTTTCGGTATTTGAAAATGGCAAATTTTAGATTCTGAAAACCTTGAACCTCTAAACCCATCTTTCGTTACAGTTCAAATACATATGTTTCTTAGTCTGTAGGATTCTAAAAGAATATGAGAGTGGGCTTCTGGAAACGGCCGAAAACGATAAATACGAAATATTGCAGTCACGATTTGATTGAACGGTTCATGAACGGTGGTGAAATATGCTTGCTACAGTTCATGCCCCCTAACCCCGCGTTGAGCAGAACTCATATACATGTAATTATATTGTCTTTTAATGTAGTATTTTAATTATCTTACGTTTGATACACCACTTTTGAGGAGGATGTGAGTTAGGACGAATGTTTCAAGATGAGTAGAGTTAAGGATGTGAGCTAGAACGAATTACTGAAGAAGGTTCATGTGAGCTAGAACGAATGACAGAATATGATTAATGTGAGCTAGAACGAATGACTGAAGATGATAAATGTGAGCTAGAATTAATGACCGAAGACGGTTAATGTGAGCTAAAACGAATGACTGAAGACGATTAATGTGAGCTAGAACGAATGACTGAAGATAATTAATTTGAGCCAGAACGAATGACTGGATATAATTAATGTGAGCTAGAACGAATGACTGAAGATGATTAGAGCTAGAACGAATGACTGAAGATGATTAATGTGAGCTAGAGCGAATGACTGAAGATGATTAATGTGAGCTAGAACGGATGACTGAAGATGATTAATGTGAGCTACAACGAATGACTGAAGATGATTAATGTGAGCTAGAACGAATGACAGAATATGATTAATGTGAGCTAGAACGAATGACTGAAGATGATAAATGTGAGCCTGAATTAATGACTGAAGGTGATTAATGTGAGCTAGAACGAATGACTGAAGACGATTAATGTGAGCTAGAATTAATGACTGCAGATGATTAATGTTAGCTAGAACGAATGACTGAAGACGATTAATGTGAGCTAGAACGAATGACAGAATATGATTAATGTGAGCTAGAACGAATGACTGAAGATGATTAATGTGAGCTAGAACGAATTACTTAAGATGATTAATGTGAGCTAGAGCGAATGACTGAAGATGATTAATGTGAGTCAGAATGAATGACTGAAGATTATTAATGTGAGATAGAGAACGAATGACTGAAGATGATTAATGTGAGTCAAAACAAATGACTGAAGATGATTAATGTGAGCTAGAACGAATGACTGAAGATGATTTATGTAAGCTAGAACGAATGATTGGAGATGACTAATGTGAGCTAGAACGAATGACTGAAGACGATTAATGTGAGCTAGAACGAATGACTGAGGATGATCAATGTGAGCTAGAACGAATGACTGAAGATGATTAATGTGAACTAGAACGAATGACTGGAGATGATTAATGATGTGAGCTAAAATGAATAACTGAAGATGATTAATGTGAGCTAAAACGAATGACTGAAGATGATTAATGTGAGCTAGAACGAATGACTGGAGATATTATTGTGAGCTAGAACGAATGATGGAAGATGATTAATGTGAGCTAAAACGAATGACTGAAGACGATTAATGTGAGCTAGAACGAATGACTGAAGATGATTTATGTGAGCTAGAACGAATGACTTAAGATGATTATTGTGAGCTAGAACGAACGAATGACTGAAGATGATTAATCTGAGCTAGAACGAATAATTAAAGTTGATTAATATGAGCTAAAACGAACGACTGAAGACGATTAATGTGAGCTAGAACGAATGACTGAAGACAAATAATGTGAGCTAAAACAAATGACTGAAGACGATTAATGTAAGAAAAAACGAATGACTGAAGATAATTAATGTGAGCTAAAACGAATGACTGAAGACGATTAATGTGAGCTAGTACGAATGACTGAAGACGATAAATGTGAGTTAGAACGAATGACTGAAGACGATGAATGTGAGTTAGAACGAATGACTGAAGACGATTAATGTGAGCTAGAACTAATGACTGAAGACGATTAATGTGAGCTAGAACGAATGCCTGAAGATGATTAATGTGAGCTAGAACAAATGACTGAAGATAATTAATGAGAGCTAGAACGAATGACTGGAGAAGATTAATGTGAGCTAGAACGAATGACTGAAGATGATTAATGTGAGCTAGAACGAATGACTGAAGATAATTAATGTGCGCTAATACGAATGACTGAAGATAATTAATGTGAGCTAGAACGAATGACTGAAGATGATTATTGTTAGCTAAAACGAATGAATGAAGACGATTAATGTGAGCTAGAACAAATGACTGAAGATAATTAATGAGAGCTAGAACGAATGACTGGAGAAGATTAATGTGAGCTAGAACGAATGACTGAAGATGATTAATGTGAGCTAGAACGAATGACTGAAGATAATTAATGTGCGCTAATACGAATGACTGAAGATAATTAATGTGAGCTAGAACGAATGATTAAAGACGATTAATGTGAGCTATAACGAATGACTGAAAATGATTAATGTGAGCTAGAACGAATTACTGAAGACGATTAATGTGAGATAGAACGAATAACTGAAGACGATTAATGTGAGCTAGAACGAATGACTGAAGATAATCAATGTGAGCTAAAACGAATGATTAAAGACGATTAATGTGATCTAGAACGAATGACTAAAGATGATTAATGTGAGCTTAAACGAAAGACTGAAGACGATAAATGTGAGCTAGAACAAATGACTGAAGATAATTAATGAGAGCTAGAACGAATGACTGGAGAAGATTAATGTGAGCTAGAACGAATGACTGAAGATGATTAATGTGAGCTAGAACGAATGACTGAAGATAATTAATGTGCGCTAATACGAATGACTGAAGATAATTAATGTGAGCTAGAACGAATGACTGAAGATGATTATTGTTAGCTAAAACGAATGAATGAAGACGATTAATGTGAGCTAAAACGAATGATTAAAGACGATTAATGTGAGCTATAACGAATGACTGAAAATGATTAATGTGAGCTAGAACGAATTACTGAAGACGATTAATGTGAGATAGAACGAATAACTGAAGACGATTAATGTGAGCTAGAACGAATGACTGAAGATAATCAATGTGAGCTAAAACGAATGATTAAAGACGATTAATGTGATCTAGAACGAATGACTAAAGATGATTAATGTGAGCTTAAACGAAAGACTGAAGACGATAAATGTGAGCTAGAACGAATGACTGAAGACGATTAATGTGAGCTAGAACGAATGACTGAAGATGATTATTGTGAGCTAGAACGAATGATGAAGATAATTAATGTGAGCTATAAAGTATGACTGAAGACGGTTAATGTGAGCAAAAACGAATGACTGAAGACGATTATTGTGAGCTAGAACGAATGATTGGAGATGATTAATGTGCGCTAAAACGAATGACTGAAGATAATTAATGTGAGCTAGAACGAATGACTGAAGATGATTAATGTGAGCTAAAACGAATGAATGAAGATGATTAATGTGAGCTAGAACGAATGACTGAACTTGATTAATGTGAGCTAAAACGAATGACTGAAGACGATTAATGTGAGATAGAACGAATGATTGGAGATGATTAATGTGCGCTAAAACGAATGACTGAAAATAATTAATGTTAGCTAGAACGAATGACTGAAGATGATTAATGTGAGCTAAAACGAATGAATGAAGATGATAAATGTGAGCTAGAACGAATGACTGGAGATGATTAATGTGAGCTAGAACGAATGACTGAAGATAATTAATGCGCGCTAAAACGAATGACTAAAGATGATTAATGTGAGCTAAAACGAATGAATGAAGACGACTAATGTGAGCTAAAGCGAATGACTGAATATAATTAATCTGAGCTAGAACGAATGACTGAAAACGATTAATGTGAGCTAAAACGAATGACTGAAGACGATAAATGTGAGCTAGAATGAATGACTGGAGATGATTAATGTGAGTTAGAACGAATGATGAAGATAATTAATGTGAGCTAGAACGAATTATTAAAGACGATTAATGAGAGCTAGAACGAATGACTGGAGATGATTAATGTGAGCTAGAACGAATGACTGAAGACGATTAATGTGAGCTAGAACAAATGAATGAAGACGATTAATGTGAGCTAAAACGAATGACAGAATATGATTAATGTTAGCTAGAACGAATGACTGAAGATAATTAATGTGAACTAAAACGAATGAATGAAGACGATGAATGTGAGCTAAAACGAATGACTGAAGATAATTAATGTGAGCTAAAACGAATGAATGAAGACGATTAATGTGAGCTAAAACGAATGACTGAAGATAATTAATGTGAGCTAAAATGAATGAGCGAAGACGATTAATGTGAGCTAAAACGAATGACTGAAGATGATTAATGTGAGCTAAAACGAATGAATGAAGACGATTAATGTGAGCTAAAGCGAATGACTGAATATAATTAATGTGAGCTAAAACGAATGACTGAAGATGATTAATGTGAGCTAAAACGAATGACTGAAGACGATAAATGTGAGCTAGAACGAATGACTGCAGATGATTAATCTGAGCTAGAACGAATGACTGAAAACGATTAATGTGAGCTAAAACGAATGACTGAAGACGATAAATGTGAGCTAGAATGAATGACTGGAGATGATTAATGTGAGTTAGAACGAATGATGAAGATAATTAATGTGAGCTAGAACGAATTATTAAAGACGATTAATTCGAGCTAGAACGAATGACTGGAGATGATTAATGTGAGCTAGAACGAATGACTGAAGATAATTAATGTGAGTTAAAACGAATGACAGAAGATAATTAATGTGAGCTAGAACGAATGACTGAAGACGATTAATGGGAGCTAGAACGAATGACTGAAGATGAATAATGTGAGCTACAATGAATGACTGGAGATGAATAATGTGAGCTAGAACGAACGAATGACTGAAGATGATTAATATGAGCTAGAATTAATGACTGAATATGATTAATGTGAACTAGAACGAACCTTTTATATACTACTCATATTCATGGTGTTTTGTTACATTGCAATGATTATTTTGTGGCTGAGACACAAAACATGACGGATGGTCAAACGGCCCAAAGAACGGACAGACTAATGATCCGTCAGTTTATGTCTTTAACACCTGTGTATGAAATATATGTTGCAATGATTTTGAATTGCCGCTTGTCGTCTGGATTGTTCGGATATGGAATTTGTTACGAAAGATGACTGAAAATAATTGCTAAACTTTGATAATATTACATATTTGATACATATTTGATACATCAAAGAGCAACGCCTGTAGAGCATAGGCAACTTAAGATTCCAAAGGTCAACTCATTCGCTTTTAATGTAGAGCTAAGAAGTAGCCTTTTCCTGCAAATTCGAAGTGATCTTTAGTGTTGTCTTCAGGAACATCGAAATGTACAGAATATCAGTAAATATTTCTTTGTTACAGAATGTAGCCATGCATATATGTGGTGAACAGGTTTCCATTTGAATACACTTTGCAATACACATTAATTCGGGAGTGTCATATTCTTTCCCATAGCTTACTCGGCAGTAGCCTGATAATCACCAATTTATATTATTCTCATATTAGTAAGGATTAAATATGGATTAAGAAAGGGTAACAGTGTCAACCATTGATGTTCTAAAAGATTATAACAGATATATTTCCGGCTTCGTGACACATTGTCGAATATACTTATTTAGGGAAATGTGCTACAGCATCAAGCTACATGTATCTAGATAATATCTTCCATTTGCCTAAAAAGTAGGAAAGTAGTCCATATCAAGCGCACCAAAATACTCAATTAAGGCGCATGAATATGGCTACCCCTGGATGTCACCCTGTCTTGTAGGTGCTACCGGTAACAAAATCCCCGAAGATTAATATGCACGAAATCATTTACCGTATAGCTAGTGTTGTTGTGTGTAACTGTCGGTAAAAGTAATTGCCAACAAATTCGATATGATCTTTCATGTTGCCTGCAGAAACAATAATAATGTACAAAATATCAGTGAATATTTTTTTTCTCACAGAATGTTGCCATGCATAATTTGGTGAACACGTTTCCATTAGTGTTTCAAAACACATTGCAATACACATTACTTAGAGAGAAGCTGAGCGTGAATATTCAATGTTCGTATAATTACGGGATTGTGTAGACAATATGATAACAATACCAACAGACTGCTATTACCACTGGAGGAAGACATCTTGCTAAAACGCAACAAGGAGAAGTAGTCCTGTCAACACCTTATGTTGTATTTGATGGCAGAAAGAGTAATAGATTGAATCTTGGGGGCACTGTTCAGACGGATTTCTTGATCAGTATTCAAAGCATGCTCTGAAAACAATACTTATGTTTCTATGCGTGTTTTTGTTTGACGGTGTTCCTTGAATGATACATTTTCAGTTCGACGTTAATTGTGCCTCCAGACGAGTGTGTTATGATGTAGAGATACAGTTCATCAACGTGTGTTGCAGCTATCCTTTATAGGGAGTGAATGCATATGCTTGATTTCTGTGTATCTTGTCATAGCTAGGCGCCCTGCCATAATTCGTCCGAAGGTTGTCAGTCATTGGTAGATCACAAATATTTCTCCCTATATATAAATCTGCTTTGTGATCGTGAATCTCTTTCGAGATCCCAATTTTGAAAGTTGCCGTAGTGAGTTCAAATTATCTCCCTTTATTATATTTACTGAATTCACAGTATCCCCAAAATCCGGCACCTTTCATTGTCACTGTCTCAATATAGCTGTGTGTGGTTGAATGCTTAAATGTGGCCCACTCATATGAGCTATAATTGTATGTATGTATGCGTCTATATGTTAATTGTGCCTCCAGACAAGTGTGTTATGATGTAGAGATACAGTTCATCAACGTGTGTTGCAGCTATCCTTTATAGGGAGTGAATGCATACGCTTGATTTCTGTGTATCTCGTCATAGCTAGAACTATGAAAAGGCTAAAATAATATATAAATGGAGAAAATTGGATCAAAGGGAGTAATAAATACCAGAGTATGTGTGTATACATTTATATATTCTGTAAGATGTATCTAGTCCCCTTTGTTGATTCCTACTAGATGTTTTGTGTTTAAGCGTCTTAGCCAGTACGTTTTCCGCAATTTACGTTCTGCATCGGTCCAATATGGATTGTGTTCAGTGCATGTCAGGGACAAGTCGTTGAACGTGTGGCCTTCTGAACTGAAGTGTTCGGCCGCTGGCGACCTAGAAAACCTACGTAATTTACAATCGGAGCGATGGAGGTTAAATCGGAGGTTCAGTGCCTGCTTCGATTCACCGACATACTGTTTTTTGAAAATCAAGCACGTCATTGAGTAGATGACGTTTGCGGATTTGCAGTTTGTGACACTTTTGATTGCGTTTTTGGCACCGAGTGAAGATAAGAAAAAGTTTGCGGGAGACATGTATTTACAAGTCTGACATCTCGATGTATGGCAAGGGCCTGACTGTCCTGTGGTCTGAGTATTGGAGTCGGGTTTCAACTTGGCCGCAACAAGGATGTCGCGGAGACTGTTATGTCTCCTGTACGCAATAATGGGTTTTCTAGGCAACATTTCGTTCAGACGTTCTGACTCCTCTATGTGTGACCAGTGTTTATTAATAATCTGTTTCACATTGGGAAGGTCAGGATGTTATTTAAGCACGAAAGGTAAAGTTTGCTCTGAACTGTTTGTCTTCGACTGGTATTCAAGGAGTTCTTTTCTGGTAAGGTTCCGTGCTTTGTCTATTGCATTGACAATGTCTGTCTTGCAGTAACCTCGCCTTGTAAGGTGCTCCGAAAGTTCGATTGCTCTGATTTCGAATGTATTGGTGTTTGAACATATTCGTCTAATACGAAGTGCAAGACTGAACGGTATGTTCTTGCAACAGTGTTTAAGGTGGCAACTGTTGGGCAGAAGGTATTGGTGTGTGTCCTAGGGTTTGAAGTAGAGGTCAACACTAATTACATTGTTCTCTATATGTGAAACTGTGTCTATGAACACGTGTTTATCATTTGAAACCTGATTGAGGGATGGAATGCATTGACCTTTTCTATAAAGGCTTGTAAAGTGTCTGGACCATGACACCATTGCATATCATCATCGTCAATAAAACGTTACCACGACATACGTTTCAGTGGTACAGATAGGAGGAGATGTCCTTCCAGTCTGCCCATAAACACATTGGCATAGGAAGGTGCAATTTTTGTCCCCATGGCGGTGTCTTGAACCTGGAGGTAGTTTTTCAACTAGTTTTTTGTTTACATATTTCCATATTACATCTTTTCATTTGCAAATGAAAACATGGACTAAAGTAAGTATAAAAGTCGAACAGGAAATGCAGCTTTTTTCAGAACACAGTAAACCCTAAAACACGCAAAAAGTAAAATAAGAATGGCAATAGTAATAATAATGGCATATGACGTCACAAACATAAAACGGGTTGACAGCTACCGCCTTGGAATGGTGTCAAGCTGTCTCGTTACAAATCAAATGCATGAATATTTGAGAACATCATGTTTCTGCTGAATGATGCGGATTGGTTGCTACTAATGATACCAAGGTAGCCATTAAATGAGATCATACGACTAATAGAGTAGTTTTGCCTATTGTTCAAATGAGTGCAATAGCAGCGAACGTAGATAGCACCTGGTGAATATCCGGGCTTATTCTTTTGTCAGAGGATGTAGCCGTGCCAAGGCATTTACTTGTCGGATAAATTATGAAGTTTGTGCGATAGTTGCATTAGTTTTTCAGTACAAATTACTGCGAGAAAAGATAAATGTGATAATTCAATGTTCAATCCGATTCGTACGGAATGTTGTTGTTGAAATTGTTATACCTAATTTCAATACCATATAATGTAATTCAACGAGGAACGACCTCATATTAATAAAGACATACTCTACTTGCTTTGCGACTTGCCGTCCTCCTGGCCTCAACAGTGTTTTGTCCGTGGACATCGTATGGCCGTCTCCTCACCCTCCGCCATTGTACCATGCGGAGAATCTTTCAAGACATTACACATTAGAGTATGTGCTTGATATGGTTCATTGTTTTATCTGCGTAAAGCTGTGATAAGGTTCCATTGATGTGTATGCGGCATTGGTCGACCTAACGCTGCGGCGGTGAAGTACTGGGGTTATGTCAGCACTGGCTCTAATATCCGCTAGAATGTGTGTCCTACATGTACTTGTTGCATTTTTCTGGCTGCAGAAACATATTATTTACTGTGCGCTTTCTTCGCGACGTGCATCTTTTAGCAGTACATGTATATCATTCTGTAATATATCTCGGGACGTTTGGGTCAATCATTTTAAGAAACTACTCAATACTTCGAGTAATAATACACTATTAGATGTTAATTCTGACACAGTATATTTTTTCTTAGATAATTCAATACTAAATGTAGACATTTATGTATCTGAATGTATAAATACTATTAAATCACTAAAAAAGGGAAGATCTTGCTGTACAGATGAAATTTCAAGTTAAATGATACAAATTTCATCCAAATTTATAATAGAAGACTATGTTTTTTTTTAAATTTTATCCTTAAAAGTGGAAATTATCCTGATATCTGGAGAGAAAACATAATTAAACCATGTATAAGGGAGGTGGCTACTTAGACCCTCAAACTATAGGGGTATTGCCATGTCGAGTAGCTTCAGTAAGATTTTTAAGTAAAATCCTCTTCAATAGGATAGGCTCATTTATAGAGTATAATAATATTAATTGTCCCGAAGAGATTGGCTTTCGGAAAAATTGTAGAACAAGTTTTCACATATTGACCCTTAAAATTCGCACTGACAAATCTTTCAAATCTTCTAAATATCTGTTTGCATGTTTTGTTGACCTAAGCAAAGCCTTCATATATATGTAAACTGGGTGTTCTGTGGTATTTTTTGACAACCCCAAATTACCGCAGTATACCAAAACCAAATCACCCAAAATAATCTAAAATCACCACACAAAAATTTTCAGTTTACTGAAAATTAAGTCAATTAAACTGGTTATTTAGCATGTCCCAGGCGCTAAATAACCCAAGATTTTAAGATTGAATTATGAAAATGTTTTAAATTTGGATGTTTAAATTTTATTGTAAAATAGAGGTTAAACTATAAATACTCAATATGTCTAAATTTAAAACATTCTTTATTATAATCCTTATAATACCAATATTCGTTATATTTTCTAAGTGTTGAAGCACCGCATTTACAACAAATTTGAAATTGGGCAGTAGTACCCAATCCACAATTTAAACAAGGTAGAATTTTACAAGTTTTCATTCTATTTTTATGAACTTTACAATATTTCGAATTTTTAACAGGTTTTTTGGTACAAATACCGTTGGAACTGATCTTTAGGAACTGACACGGAATCATTGCTTTATATTTATAGTAATAATTTTTTATATTAAATAAAAATATTTTTAGGTATAAAGAAAAGAGAAAAAATGTCTGACATGAAAGATACTATAAATAATTTATTATCCCTGTATAATACAGGTATAATAGATAAGGAATCACTAAATATGTCATTGAAATCATTAGGAGGTCAACCAACCAAAATTGAGGAAGAAATTGCATCACTTAGGAAAAAATTGGAATTACTTGAGGAAGAAAATAAAGTCTTGAAAACAAGGGCAACTACCAGCCAACCTTTTGAAGATAAAAAGATAGAACCAACTAGTAAATCTTTTGAAAGTTTTAAAAAAAGAAGAAAGCTTAAAAAACTTAAGAAAAGATAGGCTAAAAAAGAATTAAGTCAAAATGATAAATACAAAAAACAAATGGCTAAAGTAATCCAAGAGCTGCAAGAAAATCAAAAAGAAGAAAAAGAAGAAAAATTAAAACTGGTTGACAAACCAATGTGTGGCTATTTTAAAGCATACGAAATATCTGCCGGGAAATACAAAGACCCTCAAAAACTATTCCGTGATAAAAAATCCATTATCACAAAACAAATAAGCAAAGAGCTGACAGAGACGAATGGAATAAAGTTTCAATTAGGTCTCACTGTAAATCTATTCAAAGATGATGGTGCTACCAAAAACTACACCACAGCAGTATTACACAGCGAACAAAATGCAATCTTAAACTCTGAAAAAATAAATGAGTTGTACGATAAATCATCTGCTTATATACAAGAGAGCCTTGAAAGATTTACAAACACAGCATCAGGATTAGAAATTGATTACTGTGTTAAGCTTTATTTGAATATTGCAAAGTATGAACCATTAAAAGGTTCTTCATACATTCCTTTACATGATATAATATCTGACAAAAAAGCAATTATAAATGTTATTAACACAGATGATAGATGCTTGGAAGTAGCACTGGTTTCTGCTTTGTGGCCTAGTAAAAACAACCCAACCAAGATGTCTAGTTATAACAAACACATGGGTAAGTTAAACATGAAAGGTATTGCTTGCCCAACTCCAATTTCAGATATTCCAAAAGTAGAAAAACAAAACAACCTCGCAATTAATGTTTACGGATATACAGTATCAGAACGATTTAAAAAAGCAAATATTTTTCCATATAAAATATCAGAGCAGCCGAAAAGCATAGAGAGAATTCCTTTGATGCTAATTTCTGAAGATATTGAAGTTGATTCAAACAATGAAGAAGATCCGAACAATGAAGAAGGTATCATAGATGATATTTATAACCCTGATAATCATAATTACATAGAACCTAAAAAAGAAACAAAATATCATTACGCCCGGATTAAAAGCATGAACAGATTACTTTGCGATCAAAACAAACATCATGGTAAAACTTTCTTTTGTGATCGTTGTCTTCACGGTTTCTACAAAAAAGATTTACTTGAAAATCACAAAGAAGACTGTGAAGGTATAAATAAAAACTCCTGCAAAATCGAAATGCCAAAAGAAGGTAAAAATACTGTAAAATTTAAAAATCATCAAAATCAGATGTCTGTGCCTTATGCAATATATGCTGATTTTGAGAGTATAATCAAACCGCAATCAATCGAATTTGGAAAAAAATCTGAAATTACAAATGTACACGAAGCTTGTGGTTTTGGATACCAGGTTGTCAGATATGATGGCAAAGCTGAAGAACCTGTTATTTACAGAGGTGAAGACACTGTTGAAATGTTTTTAAATCATTTGGAATGTGAAAAAAGTAACATCAATAACATATTTTCTCATCCTAAACCTTTAATCATGACACAGCAAAACGAAATAGATCATGAAAAAGCAACACACTGCTGGATATGTGAAAAAATAATCAAAGATGATAAAAACGGTAAAGTAAGAGACCACTGTCATTTTACAGGTGAATATAGAGGTGCAGCACATAAAAACTGCAACCTAAAACTAAAAATAAAACCAGGTAAAACAATCATCCCTGTTGAATTTCATAACCTCAAAGGATATGATAGTCATCTCATCATGCAAAAAATACATAAAATGTCAGGTAATATTACATGCATCCCAAGCAATGCTGAAAAATACATATCATTTAGCATAGGACAACTTAGGTTCTTGGATAGCTATCAGTTTATGGCTTCGTCTCTGGAAAAATTGGTTAAAGCAACAGACAAATCTGATTTCAAAATTACCAAAAATCAGTTTGGAAAACAAACAGATTTACTTTTACGAAAAGGTGTTTATCCATACGAATATATGGACAGTATGGAAAGATTTAAGGAAACGCAATTACCACCTATAGAAAAGTTTTACAGTAGTCTCTCAGATGAAAGTATAAGTCCCGAAGATTACGAATACGCTCAAAAAATATGGAAAGAGTTTAACTGTAAAACTCTTGGAGACTATCATGATTTATATCTAAAAACTGATGTAACTTTGTTAGCAGATGTATTTCAAACTTTCAGAAAAACATGCATGAATGCATATAAACTCGATCCTTTGCATTACTACACAGCACCTGGATTATCTTGGGATGCTTTACTCAAACATTCAAAAATAGAATTAGAACTTTTGACAGACATTGACAAGCACTTGTTTATAGAAAAAGGAATGCGAGGTGGTATAAGTATGGTATCAAAACGATATGCCAAAGCAAACAATCCACATGTAGCTGATTATAACCCTAACGAGGAAAACAACTTCTTAATGTATTTTGATGCAAATAATCTTTATGGATGGGCAATGAGTCAGCCACTTCCATATTCTGGCTTTGTTTGGAAAACCAAAAACAAGAGTGGAAAATTTTCTCAACCAAAACCCGGCAAAGGACAAATGCTTGAAGTTGATTTGGAATATCCTAAAGAACTTCATGAATCTCACAATGACTATCCGCTTGCACCGGAAAGATTAGCAGTGAAAAAAGAATGGTTGTCTGAATACCAAACAGATCTGTTAGAAAATAATGGCATGATAAATACAGAACAACTAGTTCCCAATCTTAGGGACAAAGAAAAATATGTGATACATTACAAAAACCTGGAACTGTATTTATCTTTAGGCATGAAACTAAAGAAAATACACAGAGTATTAGAATTTAATGAAAAACCATGGATGGCATCATACATAAATTTAAACACAGAACTTAGGAAAAAAGCTAAATCACAATTTGAAAAAGATTTTTACAAGCTTATGAATAACTCAGTATTTGGAAAAACAATGGAAAATTTAAGAAAGCGAACTGACATAAAATTAGTAAAAACTGACGGCTCTGAAAATGAAAAGATAAGAAAAATAATAGCCAAACCCAACTTTAACAGGCGTATAAAATTTTCAGATGAATTATCAGCAGTACATGTAAACAAAACAAAATTAACATTAAACAAACCAATTTATGTTGGGATGTCGGTATTGGATTTATCAAAGTATATGATGTATGATTGGTATTATAATACTTTGAAAAAAAGGTACGGAGATAACTGTACTTTATTATACACAGATACTGACAGCTTGCTTGTAGACATCAGAACAGATGATGCATACAAAGACATGGCTGAAATGAAAGATGAGTATGACTTGAGTGATTATCCTCAAAATCACCCAATGCATGATGATACAAACAAAAAAGTATTGGGTAAAATGAAAGACGAATGTGCTGGTGTTGCTATAGCTGAGTATGTTGGATTAAGACCCAAGCTATATTCTATTTTGAGAGCGGATGAACAACTTATTAAAAAAGCAAAGGGTGTAAAAACGTACGTAGTTAAAAAACATATAAATTTTGAAAACTACAAGGATGCACTATTTAACAAGAAAAAATACAGTCATGAAATGAATATGTTGCGATCAATAAAACATCAAATATATGGCATAACAGTAAATAAAGTAACTTTGTCACCATTTTACTCAAAAAGATACATCCGAGAAGATGGAATTACAACTGATGCACATGGCTTTTACAAAAACTTATGAGTTTGGGTATCAGCAGGAACAATAAGTAATTCTTCTTTGACAAATCCTCTCTGTGGCGCTGGTGCTTTCAAATAATAAACTCTTATACCTTGCGTCACCATATAACTTTTAATCTTGTGAATATCTACACTCCACATTGGATCAGTTGCTCTGCGTCTTCCACCTTCTTGTTCCCCGGGTTGATATAAATATCTTACACTTGCATTCATACAGATAGGATCATCTTTTAATACTTTTGTTTCAACAGGAGGAGGCTTTTTTGTCTCCGCATTTATGGCTTTAACAACTTCTGGTAATCTCTTTACCCATTCTCTATTACGTTTTTGTGAATATATTTCCTTAGCATACTGATAGCCAAACAATCTTTCAGCTAATGTTCTGTTAAATCTTTCAACTAAAGCTTGGTCTCTGTGTATTTCTGTTCTGCCTCATCTGATATTTACTTTATGTTTTGCCATCATCTGCGATACTGCACCCATAAATTCTCTGCCTGGATCCACTTGTAATAACTTTGGATATTTCAAATGTCGATTGTATATTTTCTCAAATACTTTAGCAACTTCTTTACTATCCTTGGAAGTCAGTGGCTCTGCTTCTTTGTATCTACTTGCAATATCAACCACAGTCAACGCATATTTATATGTCTTGCGTCCACGACCAAAGCCAAAAGTATCATGCGGTAAAAATAACAAATCAGCTTGATGCACTCCATTCTTAGTAGAAACATCAAACCTGGGTCTAACTATTTTCTTCGGCGCAGGTAAATAAATCTGCCACACAGCTTGTTTCTTTAAAAATGCTAATGCCTTTTTTTTCACTAACACCAGCCTCTTTTGCTAATTTTTTAACTGCTGTGTAACCTCTCCAAAATCCTTTTGGGCTGTAATAAATCTTTTCCATTTTTTTCTACTAAAGAATAAACTTTATATAACTATAAAGAAAAAATGGAAATCACAACTGCACAATTTGATGAACTGCTCGAAGAGCAATATCAAAATAGCACAAAGAAATGGACAGACTTGGAAATAGATAAAATATACAAAATTACAGATACGAAAATAGTTGAAACTGAATATGGTCCATCCATGGTATTATCATTATTAGACAATGGTGAAGTATGGGCGCCTGATCATCTTAAAAATAAATTAGAGAAGAGTGCTAAACCACCATATTATATTCGACCACTTGGATTGAAACCATGTAAAAACAACAAAAAAAATAGGTATCATGCATATGACTTAGTCTTTTCAAAGTAAACTTAGTCATTTCAAATCCAAAAAAGTCTAAAGTAATTATAGTTTTAAACTATTTTTTTTTTATGAAATCAATTTGTACGCCACAAATCCAGTTGCAGCCATGCCCACCACAATAAACGTAATTTCTCTATTCTGTTGATCCGGAGATGGTGTATAAAAATCACTCAACTTGGGCTCCGGTTCCAAAAGTAAATGTTTGCCAGTTATGTAATAATACTGTTTCATAGCTTGGTCTACATCATCAAAAGTCTGCTTTGCATGATGTTCTTTTTGTAGTTATTTATTAATAAAATCTAATCTCTCTGTTCTTTTTTTATTCCACTCCACTTGTGCTGCGTTTAATTGTTCCACTGCTTTGTCATGCCTTTGTCTTTCCTCATCTGAATGACTTCCCATTTTTGAAAAGAAATAATTTGAACCGCTAAACGCCAATGCATTTGTTAATGCGCCACCTATCATCATTGCTACTGCACTTGCCATTTTTTTTTATATATGTATTTTTTAAAATTATTTCATAATATCCGCAGGAATAATACCTTGCTTAATCAGCATATCCTTTGTAGCCATTGCTAACATTATATCCACAGACAGCATCCCAACATCTACCATATTAAAATCCACTTTAGGTGCTGGTCTTTCTAGTATTTTTCTGCCAATTTCAGAATATCCAACAGTTAGAAGTGTTTCCACTTCAGCGTGATACATCATATTTACAATTTGTTTTCCGTCAATACTTGCTGCCATTTTTTTTATATGATTATTTTTTTAAAATAAATTATTAAAAATCAAACGGGTCTTTTGGTGCAACATGAACAGGTTGCACAGTTACAGGTTGTGTAGCAGATTTCTTGTTATAAATATACAAACCCAACCCAGCAATACCTAATAAAACCAGACACGGTGGAATATAATTTTTGTATACGTTTATTTTGATTTTTTCTGGTTCTTCTTCACCTATTGTTATTTTTGTTATTTGATTTGCAGCATCTTGCTTTGCAGCATTTTGATTTGTAACATCTTGAAGCAAACGCTTTGCCTTTCTTGCCGCTGCTCCTTTTTTTCCAGCTTCTATTCTTTTTGGATTTTTTACTTTTTGTTGTTCAACAGGTTGTGTAACAACAGGTTGTGTAACAACAGGTATAACTTCACTCTCTTGGTTCTCCATTTATATTATCTATATTTTTATTTTCATTAAAATCGATATGTCTAACAGTTGTCAGTATTGCTGTAAATGGTGCTAAGCACATTCCATACCTGTAGTACAACTCGCAACAAGCACTTGTCAAAGCATGATTAATAAATGGGTCTTCCTCCAAATCTTCTATCAGCTTTGGTGGATTGGTTACATTGAAATATTTTGATACTCCCATCACATACAAGTTAATCAAAGAATTGCCTAAAGTTTTAGTCATGCTTGCCCCAAGCCTTGCTTCATATCTGCAGTAAAGTTTGTTAATTTCATCCGAGGGCATGCTATCTATATTTGTGAGTTGTATGTCTTTACCCAAATATTGACGACTACCACCGCCAGCCACTATGGCTGATAATCTTTCTTTTTTTGTTTCTTGTTGCTTTGATTCATCTGGTTCCGTCTGTTCCGATATATTTTGTAATAGTTCTTCCGCATTCATTTTTATATTATTAATCTTATTTTTTATCTTGAAATAAATATAAAATACAAAACAACTAGCAGCGATATTCATGCAACTAGTAATTGTTAGTATTGTTAATAGCATTGTTATTAACATTACTATTTTTTCTATTAACATTATTAATTTGCTGCAAGCATTGCTATTAACATTGCTACTTTGCTATGAGCAATACTATTAGCAATAGTATATTTTCTGATATTTTCATTATATTTTCATGTCAGTATTGCTATTAACATTGCTACTTTGCTGTTAGTATTACTATTAGCAACAAAGCAATGCTGTTAGAAAAAAAGAATTGCTGGTAGAAATTATTCAACCCAATAACCAGTTGGTTGGTCAGTCCTCAAAATTAACTTCGAATATTTAGTCTTAGCTAAAGCTTTTCTTTTTCTGGTTCTCTCCTCCAACGTCGGAATAACATCATTTTCTCTCAAACAATTTTCATAACTATCTCTGTCCTTAGTGTAAAATATACACAACCATTTTGCTTGCTCTCTCAAATCTTTCAATACAGAATTATATCTTTGTGAAATGACCCACACTGATTGTTTAGCGTGACGACCAGAGAATGCCAACTCTGATAACATATCTTTTTTCTTTGTTAATTCTTTTGTGGCTGAGCAATCGTCAATAATGTATAATGTGGGCTGGCCAGCATATTGTTTGAAAAAGAAACGCAAACGTTCTTGTAGCATTTCTTTACCGTTGCTAACGGGATTGACAATTATTATTTTTTTATCTTTGGGGTTTTTCACATCTCCTATCCAGGATCTATTTTTATAAGCCTCGTTCCACTCTATGGTTGGACACAATATAATTATATGTTTAAAAACTCCAACATACTCTTGTTCAAGTATGTCAAGAACAAACTCTGTTTTACCACAGCCTGTCTGCCCACAAATAATGGCACTGTGTGAATATTTAGGATATTTTTGTTGCAAACTAGTATCCTGCTTCTTAGAATCTTCCATCTTCGAAATTGATTTGCGCATCTTGTATTATATATATGTAAATATTTAAAGTTTGATCTGCATCTGCTTTTTTATTTATTAATATCGTTATGCCTTCACTGCCGTTTTCTATTCTTCTTCCACTGCCGTGTAATAAATTGTCATTACATGTTCTAAGGTCAAGCCACAAAGCATATGATTTTGTCAAATAGGTCTCAAGAGAAACACTGGTAAAGTTTAAGTCCCTCGCTGCTATTTCTGTCTCTTTGTTTCTTTTTGATGTTAAGGCAAAATATTTGTTAATTTCATCCCAATGTTGATATGCCCTCATGCCCTGACTATAAAACTGATTTGGTACTCCCTCTATTGTCATTTCAACCTTTTCAATCTTTGGGTTGTAAAAGGATTCTGTGCTTGTTCTTTCTGGGTCTTCAACCAGCATTAAAATACCTTTCATGCTCCGTGCTGGTACATTAATGTTGATGTTCCAAAGAGTATCAGATTTGTTTGCTATTATTTTTCTATGTCGCAAGATACGATCATACATATATGACATCTTACCATTGATTTGCTGTCTTATTTGTCTGGCTAATTCAACATCACTAACTGTATCAAATTCCAAGCAGATATTTTTTATTACATAAGATGCATCAGCATCAGTGCTTTTGATAACTTTGTTATAATCGTTAAACGTTAATTCATATTCTAACCTATCACCAAGCCCCGCTTGATAAAATGGCATATGACTTTCTAACATTTCAAAGTCCAGTGGAATACAAAATCTATTTCCATAAGCTGCTGCTATAGCTTCATCTCCGGTGTCTGAGGAAGCATCTCCCGCACCAACTCTATGTTTTAGCATGTTTGCTTTACCAATACCTTGGTAAGCTATGTTTAATCTTTCGGTAGGGCTTTTCCATAAATCTACATAACAATGATATATATCACTGTCATCTATTGACATGACTTCATTGCCACTTATTCTTATTGTCATTTTTTTCACAATTGTTCTACCCAGATTTTGAAATAGAGTAGCGTTGGCGTCTGTTCTGCTTTTAAGTTCTATTTCAAAGGCAAGACGAGCAGTACTCGGAACTATCACATCATTAGTACTTAGGTTGGGAAATCTCACAAGCAGTTGCTGGTTTTGGTCTATTGTTGATGGATTATTAGTTATTACTACACTTGTGCGGATGCCTTTGGCACAATGAGGTTCTCTTAGTTTTCTATGAGGGCTGAGTTTGTTTCCGTAAGCCGACATTGTTTTTATTTTTTAAATATATTTTTTAAAATTAAATAAAATAAACAATGGCTGAAGGAGGATTTGAACATCCTGCGTTCGATATGACTGAAGAAGACTTAGATAGAATACTTGAAGACGAAGACGAATTTATACAACCTGCCCCAGAATTTCAGAGACAAATTGTAAATGAAAATAACTATATTGATCAGCTTCAAGGAGAAGATAAAACAGAAGAACAACTAACACAAAAACAGTTGTTAGTAGATCAATTTTTTACTGAAGTTAATGCTGAGATCAGCGGAATTGATTATAAAAATGATTTTAGAGTGGCTAAGGACGAAAACGGTAGAACAATGTTATATGCAGTTGGGACGGATGATGTTCCACTTACATATTATAAGAGAAATAATCCAGAAGAACCAATCAAGTTTTATAAGCTGGACACTTTAGTTAAAAAACATGGTATTAATTTTATCAGAAATATTTTAAAAGATTATGATTTATTAGTTCCACGTGAAAGAATTGCTCAGGGTAGGGCAGAATTAGCATCCTTGGTAAAAACAAGAGATACCATCACAAAAGAAGGAGAAAATATACCAATGCAAACTTTTTCAACAACTGAAGATGTACAAAATACAGTAGATGCTGTAAATACAATTGAGAGTGATTTGAGTATTACAATAGATGAAACTCATTCTAAAACTGCTGTTCAAACACAAACAGAAGGTCTAACAATGCGAGAGTTACAAGGTTTAGACAAGGTATTGCAAAGCTTTCGTGGAGAACTTACTAATAATCTCTCAAAGCTCACTGAGCTTGATAAAAATATAGCAAAAGAAAAACAAAAATTAGAACAGGTTAGCACCCCCGGGCAGGAGGATGAGTTTCAACAAGAGCGCCGACGTGACAGAATAAAAAACTTAGAAGATGAAAGAAGTGATCGGCTTGAAGCGGCGAGTGAAAACAAAGAAGCATTACGCAGTCAAATAAACAGGATAAAAGAAACTATAAATAAGGTGTTAAGAAAAGACACAACATTGGGTGAGAGAATCAAAACCTTGTTTAGGGAGCAAGGTATTACTATTGTTAGTATTTTGACTGCCTTTGGTATGATTATTGGGGTATTAGTTGATACCATTATTCCTACATCAAGTGCTGCTCCAACTCCAACTCCAACTCCAAAGCCTGATCCATCAAGTGTAAAAGATTGGATAAAAAAACAACTACTTAATCTTGGTAAACTTCTTGCCAACCTAGCTGGTAAAGCTGCTGCAGCACTTCCATGAGTTATTGGTGCAATAGTATCATGGCTTTTATCTGCAACAGGTAATGTTATTAATTGGCTTGGTAACAATCTATGGGCTTTGCTTGTGTTTGTTTCCGTGTTGTTGTATGTGGCAGCCAAAGAGTGGTTTAGTAAATTTCGTAAATAAGTAATGCAGCAAGACCTATTACTATAGTACCAACAATTATAGTTGTTTTGTTATCTTCGTGTTCAATCGCTATTTTTTGTATTTCTGGTGGGTTATGTTCCACAGTTTTATGTATTGATGATTTATCAAAGTCAGAATGTTCCGGTAAAAAATTCTTTGTTGTGGTGCCTTGAAAAGGTTGAATATTTTTTGGTGGCACTGGTTTTACATTTACATCATTGTTCAATCCTAATGCTTGTGCATCGGTTGCTATTACAATTTCATTATTGTAGTCTTGTATTGTTCCAATTCTTAATTCCATGTCACTCGGAGACATGTACAATCCACTTCCATAGACAAAATTAACTTTACTTCTTGCATATTTTAAGGTGTTTTCATATCTTGAAATTTGACTAGGCAAGTCGATGGGGCTATTTATTGCGTCCTCTACATTTGCTAAAAAAAAATTCTGTGCATCAAATGCTGTCCCAGTTCCAAGTATATCTGTTCTTGTTTGTGATTGTGAGCCAAGGATTGCCCAGCAGTATGTTCTTATGCTGTCATTGATTCTTTCTACTCCTGCTCTTGTAAATCCAGATGAATCATCTAGTATAAAAGTAGACCAACTATTGTCAGCCTCAGATCCTTGTGCAATGTAATCAATGTGGTATGTTTTATCACTTTCATAGACTGTAAAACTCATCGTTTTGTTGTCGTATACAGTATTTACCAAAGGATGATAACCAATATGTGTCCAGTAATTGTAAATTGTTCCTAGACCATTATTATAGCTTTGTTTCTGTCTCCAGTCCGAATATAAATCAACGTTAAACTCCTTGCATATTCTCTCGTATGCGTTTTGGTTATATGTGTTACTAAATGCATTCCAATTTGAGTCTTGCGGCATTGCTACACTCATTTCAAATAATATTCTTCTGACTTGGTAGTAGACATGAAATCGAAATAACGAACCAACCAAAGTATCAGCTTTTAGATGATTGTTGAAATCAATGCCGCATCCAGTTGTCGCACAACAAATAGCAAAGTTTAACTGATTCTGCCAAAATAACATCCAATCTGTTCCCCAGCGTTGGACTATAGCATCTGATTTGACGTATGGGAGTTTGTATTTTTCAAAGACATTGGGGAATGATGCTTTAAAGCCTTTACCGTCTGATGTAATGACTATGTTTTGATTTATTATATCTATCACTTTCTTGCTAAAAGTATTTGAATATTGAGCATCCGGGTTATATTTGAATTCTTTAGAAATCATTTTTATTTGTGTTTTTATATATATATATTAAAAAAATAACGTTTCATACAATTTCAAACATAGACAACTCTATTAATTTACAACAGTATATCGATAATAGAGATGGAACAAAGCGCATTGGATTAAGGAGTTTTACATACACTGTCGGTTGGTATAATATTAATCATGAAGTCATAAGAAAAAAAAATGCACCAGACCATACATTACGTATACCAGATGGACTCTATAACTTTCAACAGTTGGCAGATATATTTGAAGGATTGAATATTACCCTAACCGTTGGTGAGGAGAATGGTACAGCCTCTTTAATTATATCAACAAGGACACGATTATCAAGCGGTCTTTCAAAAATGCTGGGATTAAGGGACAGAGAACGGGTGGAAGGTACTTATATTGGAAAACAATCAATTGATTTAGCTCCTTATAAACAGCTATATGTTCATCTGGAACAAGTTAATACGAGTAGTAATTATTTCAATGGTAAGCCAAGCACTATTATAGGTGTTGTACCTGTAGTAAATAAGCAGTTTGGAGATATAGTATATACAAGTTTTTATTCTGAATATCACTGTCTTATGAATGGTGCAATTACTGAATTGAAAATAGAAGTTAGAGATGAGTATGGCAACAAGATATTTAATCACGGTTTGCCTGTGAGTTGTGTTTTAGAAATTATTTAAAAAATATATTTTTATAAAAAAAAACAATGAGTATATTTGGACCACCAAGCCCTAAAAAAACAGAAGACTTAGAGGCTTTGATAAATAATGTTCAAGATTTATATAGACGAATTGTGCCTTTTGTTAACCAGTTTAATAATTTGAAAAATAGAGTTGATAATCTTAAATATGGGATTATAACAATATTTGCAGAGGCTAAGGGTCCACTTGTGTCAAACAGAATACTCTCATTTGGTAACGGCGGGGCAGAAAAAAATGTGGGGCATGTAATGACACGCCGTGGACGGATTATGGGAATAGGTTTAGCATGTGAACGATTAGTTGGTGACGTATCTGTAATAGTTTCTGTCAATGGTGTTGAACAACCAAATTATGGCATAACCCTTCACATCATTCCACGCAATCATGATAACTTTGATAAACCTTTAGAATTTGGTGCTGGTTCTCTTGTTAACTTTGTATGCAAGATTGCCAACGCTACAGCTGTAAATACGGTGGCATCATTATTAATTGAATTAATTTAATTTAATTCTACGAGCTGGCTTGATTTTTGTATCAACAAAAAATATATTATATACAAAATTGTATAACAGTATGATAATTAGTGTACTGGGTATTGAGAGCTTGCCCTTAAAAGATGTGTTTAAAAATTTAATATTAAAAATTTAGTCTCTGAACTATTTTGTTTTTAAAAATATAATGTTATAATTATATGAGGGGAAAAAATGGAAGAAGAAAATGAAAATGAAGAGGTAGAGGAATATGAAGTTGAAGAGGAAAATGAAAATAAAAAGGGATGGGTATGGGTATACTATAAAACATGGCCATTTTTTGAAAATGTTAACACGTGGTTACCATAATTTATAATTATAATTATTTTTCTGAGTCTTGAAAGTAACAAAGATTGAAAACTTAACCAAATCACGTCGCTTAAAATCCTGTCCTGTTGCTCTACCGCTGTGAATACGGTGGTATCATTATTAATTAAATTAATTTAATTTTTTATCAATAAATAAAAAAAATGAAGCAACCGACAGCACCAAGTTTATATCCTGAGTTGCCAGTGGAAGACGGACAAAATTATAGATTACAAAAGATTTCAGAGATTGAACGAAAGTTAATTACAGAGCGAGACACACGCAAATCTCTTTATAAAAAATATAAACGTGGTATTAATATTACAGATGGAATTGACACTACCTTAATATCTGCAGGTGTTATTATGGCTGGGATTGGATTTGTTGTTCCAGTTTTGTTACCTTTAGAAATAGCAGCAATAGTATGTGGAGCTGCAGGTGTTTGCGTTAATTTTATCAGACGCAAGCTTAATGTAAAAGCTCAAAAACATCACGAAATAAAAACTTTGGCAGAGGCTAAGTTAAATAGTATAAAGCAGTTAATATCAAAAGCGTTGAGTGATGCACAAATATCTGATCAAGAGTTTAAGATGAGTTTAGATGAGTTAGATAAATATTATAGTTTAAAAGAAGACACCAAACAAAAAAAGGCTAAAATAAGTGAAGCTCAAAAAAAAAGAACTAGTAGAGCAGGGAAGAAAGGAAGCAATGGCAACATTACAAAAAAGTCTAAAAAGTGTGTAATAAATTGTTTTAGTAATGTGTATGAGTACGATCCACCACCTTTGTATTCAAGGTCAGAAAATTGTTAATTTAAATGTAATTTTGATAACAAATCAACAAATTTGTTTTGTATTAAATAAACATTTTATAATTTTGATAACTTATAAAAAAAAATTAAACTTGCAATCTTCACTACCCCTATTTTAAAAAAAGTTTGTTAACCTAAGTTTTAATGTTTAACCTCTATTTTACAATAAAATTTAAACATCCAAATTTAAAACATTTTCATAATTCAATCTTAAAATCTTGGGTTATTTAGCGCCTGGGACATGCTAAATAACCAGTTTAATTGACTTAATTTTCAGTAAACTGAAAATTTTTGTGTGGTGATTTTAGATTATTTTGGGTGATTTGGTTTTGGTATACTGCGGTAATTTGGGGTTGTCAAAAATACCACAGAACACCCAGTTTACATATATATCCTTCGACTCCGTCAATAGATTATTTCTGTTTAAAAAACTAAAACGTTACAATATTTCGGGACAATTCATGGTAATTATTGAGAATATGTATAATAAATTATCATGCTCTATTAAACTTGACCAACAACTTACTCATCAATTTGATAATAAGCAAAGAATATTGATATAGCATACAGATGATCATGTGTATATATGAATATAAAAAGAACAACTAAAAATCCACAAATCAAGTAGTCAGTGACTTGTCAGAAGCCAGATCATCAAGAGAACAAATCATTAAGGATACAGCAAGATAATATTTAAGACAAATATCAAACGCTAACCTAATTTCAGAAATATCATCTCAATCAAAATCAATGGTCAGGAAATAAATTCAATATTGACTTAAATAGTTTGAATAAATTTGAGTATAAATTCTACAAATACAATGTTTGGAAACACTTAACATATTGAACATTTTTGATATAGGAAAGACATTTCTAAACGTTACAGCCCTAATTTTAAATTATTCACTATTCCGTCGGGGGAGGCATATAGCTAGATATGGGAATGATCTTACATTTCGAACTATAAGAGTTAATGTATTTCAAAGAAAAGTAGAATCTGTACATTACCTTTTAAACATTCGGTCAGGTTTTTTTGTAACTTGTTCAGTCAAATATTCCATGGACGGAGCTTCGGAATTGACATCAAGAGTAAGTCCTTCAGCTATGTTTAAAATTTTACGATGTGATATTCTAGAGAAACATTTCAATTTACCCGTATCACAAAACGGTGATCAAAATGTTTTAGATATCAGCATTGAAAAATAAAACATGATTATGTAAGAAATATATATCTTGATGCGAGACAATAGATATAACAATGTACTAGAATTTAGGAACGTTATCAGTTTGGATATTCCAAGAGAAAGTGATGTAATTTGTAAATCACTTTTCTTCAGAACTACAGTTAATAGTTTCATCTTTCAATAAATAGAAGTAGCGTTATCATGAATGCAATTAAAAGTTTGTTTCTGCCTTTTTAGACATTCCATTTGTGGCTCAGCAGGCATTAAGTTGATAAGGTAAAATTGTTTAGGAAGTTTGCTGAAATATCAAGTGATGATTAGAAAAAGAGTGAGAAAGGAGATATTTGGAAATCGCCACGATATATATCAAACACGTGTATTGCAGTATCGGTTTGATTGAAAATGTTTTTGAACGGTACTGGAAAATGCTAGCCGCGAGTTGAACAGAATTCAATATTTAAAATGGGAATAGTACGAAATGTTGAACCATCCCGAAGATGGTATGCATATGACGGTGAACCTTGAATGCGTTATTTTCATACCGTTTCATGGCCAACGGCGTATGGTCCCAGTTTCTTACAAAATGCTTTGCATTAAATGAGGAAACAATGGGCGACATCAACAAAATGGAATTTAGTTGTAAGCCGAGGTTATGAACATCACCTGTAACAGTCAAAATACTAAATTTAAAATCAGATAACATTTCTTAAGGGTGATTAAAAAATTCTCAGAGCCTTTAAAGTCTGGAGTAGTGGAACCAGAAATTCGAAATTGAAAAGTAAGAACACAAGCTATTTGTAAATGTACCACCGATATCTGTAAATACATATCGGGCTCAACGGTTTTCAATGGTCGGAGTGAATAACATTTCTGATTGCAAGCACGGGAAGACGTTTTACCGCCAAACTTCAACTAGAACAAAGTCAAAGGTGGACCTATATTAGAAATATTCACATTTCGTTTTCAATATGTTTACACATTAAGGCAACAACAGAGTCGAATATGAACGTCCTCTTACAGCTGACATAGCATGAGTTTAGGTTATGAGAAAGCAATAAGAATGCAATAAGAATGCAATGAAATTTCAATAACAGTTATTGAAAGAATGTGATTGTACAAAATGCATGATGATCATATATGACAAAGTACCCTACCTTATGGAAATCGCAAAACCAGTTCCACAGTATATGTGTATATCATGTAAAACATATTGATAAAAGTGGGTTTATTTTTGTGAGTTTGATATTATGACAACTAACACCAGGAGTCAGACCCTAGATCGAAACTCTTGGTTTTCCTAAAAGTAAATATCAAAGTAGAACAGGAAATGAAGCATTCAAAAACCACAGTCAGCCACGAATAAGAAACAAATGTGTTTAAGCAAAAACAGTCAACTTGTGTAGGAGGAGTTCATGTTACTTGCAAACTCCAACAAAAAGACTGACGGACGGACTGGACCAACAACGGTGTATCCACTTTTTTTCTTCGGAAAAGGTCAAGTAAACAATATACAATATTTATCATTGTCAATCTAACCACAACATTTCTCTATTGTATATACTGCTTTGATTATTGATCGTTCATTTTACAAAAGGATATTTATATAATATTTAAGTAAAGCAATAAAAAAACACGAAAGATAAAAAATAATAGATCATAGCTTGAATACGAAAATTAAAGGAACAAATAGAAGGAAATAGGTGCATTATAGGAATACGAACATTTTTAGAACTAGAACTTCACCTTAACAAAGCTAATATATCTGATAATAACGCTTCTTTCTTGATTTAGATCCCTCGATTGAAAACGGTGAAATAATTAGCAAAATCTGTGACAAGAGAGATGATTTTAATTTAATTTAATTAATTTTGACATTGTTAATTATCCCCACTTGGATGTGGATGTTCCCCGAGCAACTTCTTATGGTGTGTATCTGTCTCAACTTATTCGTTTTTCAAGAGCTTGTACTCGTGTTGAGGACTAAAATATTCGTAATCTTTGTATAACTAAAAAGCTAGTCAATCAGGATTACCGTTACCATAAACTTCGTAAAATATTTGCAAAATCTTATTATCGTAACCCTGATCTTTTTTCCAAATATAAAAGTAATTTAAGGACTCTTCTTCTGCGACAAGGACTATTACAACCTGACTTTTATGGTAATGTGATTTATAAACTTCGTAAGATTTCTGGTCATGATCTCTTTCATACTATCTTTGTTAAACGTGTTAAATAGTTTATCAAAAGAGGTTATGACTCTATCATTTTGCAACGTACTGCATGCTTGGTGGTGGACCCTTTTACAGTTCGCCACTATGCTTTCCTCTTTAATGGTACGATGACCGGACAGGCTGTGGACCCTATGATGACGCCTACCTAAAGCCCATTGGGACGATGGCGTTTGATGGTTGTCTATGATCTTTCTTGTCGTGCCCTTAATGGTTTATTCTCTTGGTGCTCTGGCTTCTGCCAATAAATACTAATAAAGGTGATCCTTTGTGAGCAACACACACAAGAGAATAAAGCAGCAGACTCGGTTTTATTGAGTCAGTTCATGAGAAGTAAAGAAAGAAGCAACCCCTCTCACTCCCCTATCACCGGCGTAAGTTGTATTCTACTTCAAAACCACCTATATTGGGCTCGTTGGTCCCAAAGGACCAGTACAAATAACTCTACTGATTCGTAGCACGGGGAGACTTTTTACAGCCGCCACAATGCACTAAACGAATGCTAGTGTGAATGTTAATAATTACTGATAAGGTGATCCTTTGTGACCAACACACACAATTAAGAGAAGAAAGCAGCAGACTCGGTTTTATTGAATCTTTTCATGAGAAGTAATTGTATTATTTGTACACGAGCATATTTGTGTTTTACTAAAGCCCATTGGGACGGTGTTAGTCTATGACCTTTCTTGTCGTGCCCTTAATAGTTTATTCTCTTGTTGCTCTGGCTTCTGCCAAGTCATTGCGTACCTTCATTGTGGCTTTCTAGGCTATTTTATTTTGTATTATATTTACACGAGCATGTTTGTGTTCTACTTATATTGCCTATTGATGCTGCCTTGTTGGTTAAATATTAGATCATGGTTTGATTTCTTTATTTACACTGTTCTGTTTTAATGGGATGACAGTAGGGTAAGTGTGAGGTTTGGTGCACCCTAGAACCGGTTTAAACCCACAGTGGCCTTTGTTGCCACTGACCGTTCAAAGGCGGTAGCCTATTGTCTACCCTTTTGTTTTTATGATGTCGTTTGCATTTTTTATTACTTTTGCCTTATCGTTTGTCTGTTTGCATGTTTGTTTTTGTGTTTTGTGGTTGACTGTCGTCCTTGAATGCTGCTTTCCCTGTCCGATATTTTTATCTTTCTTGACAAAAATAAATTAAATAATATTATACCAGAAGCTGCCACAATGCCACCCGCTTGATATTTTCCGCAATATTTATGAATGTATACAACATTGTTGTAGGATGATGTCGTATTGTTTGTATGATGCCGTCGTATGTTGACTCCGTCTTCTCCGGAATACACCGAACAACGGAACTATCTCGTCGATTTCCGTAATCCAATAGTTTGTGCTTTGTGAATGCTAAATATATTATTCGACTTTTGCATCTACAAGAGTATGCTTTTTTAGGAAAATATCTCGCTAAATACTTTTATATTCATCGGTTTATTCTCAAATAAAAATATGCACAAGTCGATGTCAAGCAGTCTCCTTATACATCAAATGTATTACTTTGCCTACGTTGGATGAAATCCGGTTTGTTTGCTAATACTGCTAATGAGATCAGCTAAGCCAGCTATTCACTAAACTGCATTTTCCTTAGGGTTACTTTATAGCGTTTTCGCCATTTAACACATATCACATATCCCAGGGAAGCTTTTAGTCTACTTTATGTTCAAGAACTCTCATAGACACACTTAATAAAGTGACAGCAATTGGGGGTTTTATAATGCTTTCACCTAGATTCCGTTTTATGAGGTGCTTAAAGTCGGGCACGCAGCAAATAATTGTGAATTTCTGACAATTTATTATCCCTGCAAATTTTCTCAACAAAATAGTCCATGTGCAATAACAATGTATGCATGAATGAATGAATGAATAAAAATGAATGAAAGAATGATGTTTTACAGCATGTCGACACATAAATAGGTCATATTGTGTGCAAAAAATGACAAAAGATGAAGAAATGAATTAAGAATTAAGAATTAATGTAAATATATAAAGATAAAGCTATTTACAAATAAGGGATGATATGGTAGTAATATAAACTATATATATGTATGTAAATCAGCAAATGCCCGTCAACGGGTGTGAACAAGTAAATATGTATAAGAACATATTATAATGATTTATAAAGTCTGAATTATTTCAAGAAATCTAAAAAAGTACTAAAATCTATAGCATCAACTAACTCTTTCATAGTATATTGACTGTGTAGTACCTTTTCCACATAGGAACAAAGTCTACACATTCCAAGATATGTTTGACCGACCCTGTACAACACAGGGTATACATTCTGGTTTATTGCTCACTTTTTAATAAATATGAATGAGTATAACGTGTATGCCCTATCCTGCACTTATCTATGACAACTTTTTCTCGACGAATGGGTCTACTAGAAGCACGCCATTCTCCGAGTAACGGTTTAAATGAATGGAGTTTATTGTTAACTGACAAATACCAAGCGGCTTGCCAAGAGTTACCATTATATGTGTTAATACAACCTTTAAAATCAGTATAAGGTAATTTTGTATTAGATATATGTAAAAATAATGCTGCCTTAGAAATTCAACGGGGAACGACATCTTATTGACAAAGAATAGTAATACAATACTAGTTTTGCTTCTTGCCGTCCTCCTAGCCTCAACAGAGCTTTATTCATGGACGGTGTATAGACACTCCGCCACTCCGTCATTGTACCGTGCGGAGAATTGTTCAAGACATTACCTATTATAGTGTGTCCTTGATCTAGTTGAGTTAATTATTGTATCTGCGTCGAGTTGGGATGAGGTTCCATTGATGTGTCTGCGGCAGTGGTCGTCCTATCATTGCGGCGGTGACATACTGCAGTTATGTCAGCTATTATCCGCTAGCTTGTGTCCTCCTTATACTTGTTGCATCTTCCTGACTGCAGAAACGTATTATGTACTGCAGGCTGTCTTCATGACGTGCATAGTTTTGCAGAAGTACATGTATATCATGCTATAACCACATTATACTCAATTGGGTATCACAAATTCATCAAGACAGACATTTTATAAAAACATAACCGATAGTATATAATTATAGAATACATGTAAAATAATTCAATAGTTTACGAGGCTTTCACACATAATATATATAGTGTATCAATATATGTGTACATACACTATAAATACATGTTCAACCCTTTTGTGTTTGTGATGTCGTTTGCATTTATTATTGCTTTTGCCTTTTTGTTTGTCTGTTTGCGTGTTTGTTTCTGTGTTTTGTGGTTGTCTGTCCTCCTTGAATGCTACTTTCCCTGTCCGATCTTTTTATATTTCTTTTCCTTTTCAAGAGTAAGTCCTTCAACTATGTTTAGAAATCTTACAAGGTTATATTCTAGAGACAATTGTTAATATACCCATATCCCAAAACAGTGATCAACATGGAGTAAGATATAAGCATTGAAAAATAATACACGCACATATTAAGAAATACAAGTCTGGCTGCGAGAGAAGAAATAAAACAATGAATTAGACTTTTAAGAGCGATATCAATGTGTTATTCCAAGAAAAGGTGTTGTCAGTTGTACCACCAATTATTTTCCTTCGGAATTTCAAATAATGGTTTCGTCTTTACAACAAATAGAAATAGCATTCTCATCAATGCGATTAATATTGTTCACGGGCGACAGATGCATCAGTTTTGATTTGATGGATTAGACATGCGATTTGTGACGCAGCAAGCACTACATGTAAGTCGATAAGGTAAAAACTACTTATTTAGAAATCTCTTCGTATTTCAAGGAAAGTCAATTGTATTAACCATAAAATGCATATTATAACCAAATAATATCACAAAAACTGGATATAATACTCTCAATGGATTTTTCCTGACACAAACTGGATGTAAATATACATTCAAACGCATACCAATAATTTTATGCACAAACAGTGTTTTGTAAATGCTAATGCTACATTAAATATCCCAACGTGGGGCATAGCATAACAACTCACGAATGGATGATATTGTTTATTGCATTACAATGAATAACGATTTTGACTTAACGATTTGATTCATCTGGAGACAGTTCTTGTGAAATGAACATTTTCTCAATTTGCTTAATGAGACAAAATAATACCGGTCCGACTCCTAATCAGCTCGACATTTAAGGATAATCACCGAGATCTAAAATCGAAGACGCTAGTGTCCTTAATAATGCATCAATGAGTCGTGAAGTAACAGTTTATTTCAAATTCATTCTACTCCATTCCACTGGAAATCAAACAAAATTATGATTTTCAAACGTATTGCAGTGTCTGCAAACATAGCATAACGGATGGACTGCAGTCTGCAAACATAGCGTAACGTATTGCAGTGTTTGTAAACTTAGCGTAACGTACTGCAGTGTTTGCAAACATAGCGTAACGTATTTCGGTGTCTGTACACATGAGTAACGTATTGCAGTGTCTGCAAACATAGCGTAACGTATTGCAGTGTCTACAAACATAGCGTAACGTATTACAGTGCCTGCAAACATAGCGTGAATACTATCTACCTCAAAACGAAAACGAATTATCTGATAAAGTAAATATAAAAGTCGAACAGGACATGTAGCATTTAAGGATCACAGTCAACCATTAGCACGCATAGAAACAAACAACCGTGACAAAGATTAGTAAAAGGCAATATATTACATCAAAAACATTAAAGAGTTGACAATAGGGCTACAACCTTGGAACGGTTAGTGGTATAAAAGGTCGCTGAAGGTTTAAACCAGGTTCAATTCACAGCCATTTTGACGTATGTATTGAAATAGTAACTTCTGTGTCTACATGTATCGTGACACATAGCCGGATTACGTCTAAATATGTATATTCTCCATGTAATTTTTGTTTATTTTGAATGCGCGTTGATGTTGACATTTTTTGTGAATACTATCCTAAAGGAAATATAGAACGCAACTCGGTAATTTCCGCTATATATTCTATATATATATATATGCTGATGTTAATCGATGGTACAAGTCTTTCGATGAACTTTCCTATTTTCCCAACATTTCTGGACTCAGGGTGAACTTAGACAAGACTCAGGTAGTTTGGATTGGGACAAGCAAATACAGTACAGACTCAATTAAAACCAAGTGGAAATTAACATGGGGAAGCAACCAATTTAAATTGTTAGGTATACACTTTAATGTTGATATTGATAAGATAATTGATATATACTATAATGATAAGATAGAAAAAATACAAAACCTAATCAAACTTTGGAAACGTAGATATCTTACACCGATTGGTAAAATAACAGTAATTAAAACAAAGATAAAGAAAAGCATTTTAATTAAACAATATAATGAGGGTGGTCTGAACATGATTAATCTCCAAGCATTCATATATGGACTTAAGGCAACTTGAATTAGAAGACTCATGTTTAAAGGTGGACAATGGCAACATATAGTTACCCATATTATAAACTTAAAAGACTTAATAAACCTGGGGATAGGTTTTGCAGAATTATTAATAATAAAAATGACTAACATATTTTGGAAGGATGTGTTAAAAGCTTACATTAATATTTTAGAACTAAATAAGGGCATTGTATTTGCTAACAATTGTTCAATAACTCCACTATTTTATAATCCTAATATTTTAATCGAAGGTAATATAATATTTTACAAATCTTGGTATTCTAAAGGTATTCGTCAACTTAATGATTTAATAGATGAGAATGGAAACTTTTATTCTGTTGAGGAATTTAATAACTTGTATAATGTAAATGCACATTTTCTGCTATACAATGGAGTTATTGCGGCAATTAAAGCTTACATTAGAAAAAATATCTCCACAGAACAAATGGAAAAAATACAAAATCCTATTCTTCCTTTTAATATCATTCCATTTATTAATAACAAACATAGATCAAGGGACCTGTATAATATTATTAACCAAATCCCCAGCAAACCAACTTCAAAATCCAAATGGGATGAAATTTATAACATAGAGGAAGAACCATGGAATGATATATACATATCCCCCTTTAAATCCTCAACAAATACAACATTACAATGGTTTCAAGTACGGTTAAACCATAGAATTCTTCCAACCAGAAAATTTCTTCATGAAATAAACATCATTGATAGTCCAATGTGCAAGTATTGGCAAGAAGAGGAAACATTAACACATATGCTTTGGTATTGTCCCGAAACCCAATCGATTCTTAATAAGTTAAAAACTTGGCTGTCCAGCAATAACATATATTTACATTTAACAGAAGAATCATTTATATTTAATATTAGTAACACGTTAACTCCAGCCGATTTGTACATACTACTTGAAATGAAGTATTATATTTTCTCAACCAAACATTTACAAAGTAAACTGTCTATAGAGGCCTTTAAAAACAGAACAAGAAAATCGTTTATTATTTTGGTATGTATAGCAACAACAAACAATGTACTCGAACCATTTGTTAAACAATGGAGCAAATATAAGAACCTTTTTAGTTAGTTTTGATCTGTTAATATCAGAGACTTTACCCTTCCATTTTGTGTTTTCTGTGATATGCTGGCCAAGGAATTGACATTACGGTCTGATATTCTATATTATATAACAATGAGTGAGATGTGAAATGTGATCATGTGGGGGGAACATAAACAACACAATTTTTTTTCTCTCCTTACTTATTATAGTTATTTGTTTTTCTTTATCTTTTCCCTAAAAACAGTACTTTTCTAAATAGTGACTTTTCTTTACACAAATAGAGTTAAAACACAACACAAACAAGCTAAATCTTTAAAAGACAACCATTTATACAAAATTCTCATAATGAATACAAATAATGGATTATTTTATTATGTATAAATAAAAACGTCTTTCCTCTCAGAAAAATACTAAAACAACAAATAACACATCACATGTTATCCCTGCAAAGTTTCATTAATGATAGAGTAAGTGTTTGACTTAGCAGATACGAAAACTTAGACAAGGACTATCACAACCTGACTTCTATGGTGATATGATTTATAAACTTCGTAAGATTCTTGGTCATGATCACTTTCACACTTTCTTTGTTAAAAGATTATCAAAAGAGGTTATGACTCTATCATGTTTCAACGTACTGCATGCTAGTTCGCCACTATGCTTTCCTCTTTAATTGTACGATGACCGGACAGGCTGTGGACCCTATGATGACGCCTACCTAAAGCCCATTGGGACGGTAGCGTTTGATGTTTGTCCATGATCTTTCTTGTCGTGCCCTTAATGGTGCATTCTCTTGGTGCTCTGGCTTTTGCTAAGTCATTGAGTACCTTCCATATTTGTGTTTTATTGCCTATTGATGCTGCCTTGTTGGTTAGAGTTTAGATCACGGCGGGGATTTCTTTATTTACACTGTCCTGTTTTAATTGGATGACAATAGGGTAAGGGTGAGGTTTGGTGCACCCTAGAACCGGTTTAAACCCCCAGTGACCTACTTTGCCACTGACCGTTCCAAGGCGGTAGCCCTATTGTCAACCCTTTTGTGTTTGTGATGTCGTTTGCATTTGTTATTACTTTTGCCTTTTCGTTTGTCTGTTTGCGTGTTTGTTTTTGTGTTTTGTGGTTGACTGTCGTCCTTGAATGCTGCTTTCCCTGTCCGATATTTTTACCCTTTTTTTTAGGTCGATTTCAGTGACTCTTAATTTGGATTAATAAGAAGACCAAATGGCCGAATGGCCTTCGGTTATAGATCAAAAAGAGGTTCATAATTAGGACTAAAAATAGTATCGAAAGCTGGATTTGAAGGGCTAGATTGTAATATAATGGTATACTGAAGGGATTATTTGTCCCGTCTATGAGACAGTGATGGTTCATTAGCTTCAACATATATACTGGTGATTAACGAAATGCTCCTAAGGCGAGTCGTAATCCTTGATCGAGCATCTGTTAGTACGACTTGCGAGTCGATCCATATACTATTTAGCCGTATTCCAGCTTGGATCTGATAAGAGATCTGTAAAGTCGCAAGAGGACTTTTCGATCTGCTCCCCAATTAGTGTGTGCAACAACTTTAGGTAAGTTAAGAGCTTTAAGGCATTTGGCCTTCAAGTATTTAAGGTGTGGTATAAACGTTAATTTACGGTCAAAAATAATACCTAGGAATTTTGTCTCATCCACTACTGGTAAAGGTGAACCGCCCAGTGTTAGATGAGGATCTTCGTGATGTTTGCGTAGTTGACAAAAGTGCATACGATTGGTTTTAGATTTAAAAAGATTAAAGCCATTTTCATCAGACCCGGTCTGAAGATTATTGAGACATTGCTGCAATTGTCTCGCAATAGTATTCATGTTTTAGCACGATAACATATAACAAAGTAGTTAACATATAGAGAACAATCCACACCTAGATTGATGCATTTTACTATACTGTTAATCTTTATATTAACAAGCGTGACAGAGAGTATGCTCCCCTGTGGAACACCCATCTCCTGTTCATGAATATCAGAGATGGTTGAACCCATTCGGACACGAAACTGCCTATCATCTAAGAATTTCTCTATACAAATGGGTAATCGGCCTCTAAGACCAAGGTCATGAAGATCATTCATAATACCGTACTTCCATGCAGTATCATAAGCTTTTTCCAAGTAAAAAACACAGCGACTAGATGAAAGCTTCCCTAATCAATGATTCAAATCGAATGAGATTGTCTGTTGTGCCTCGTTGGCGCCGGAATCCACTTTGATACTTTATTATCAGTTTGGACTCCAGGTACCAAACGAGTCTCTCATTAATCATTCGTTCCATGGTTTTACATATACAACTCGTTATAGCGATTGGGCGATAATTTATTGGGTCCGTATGATCCTTTCCAGGTTTGGGGACTGGAATAACGATTGCTTCCCGCCAAGAATCAGGGAAGTTTCCCGTCACCCAAACCTTATTAAATATATCAAGAAGGGTAGATAGACAGGATTCAGGTAAATGTTTTAATAATTGATAATGGATATCATCAGGACCAGCTGATGTATCATGAGCCTTTTTAACGGACTCTCGAAGTTCTTTGAGAGTGAATAGTTTATTGTATTTCTCCAAGTTTTTCGACTTGAAGTTCAGTTCTTTTTCAGTTCTTTTAATTTCTTATTTGTCAGAAAATTTGGGCCACAATTTTCAGAAGAAGATTTTTTTGAAAAAGGTTCTACCAAAATGTTTGTTATATCTTTGACAGATGTTATATCTCCATTATCTGTTTTAAGATGATTTACAGAACTAGAATTACCTTTACCACTTACTTTCCGCACCATGTCCCATGTATTATTAAGAGATGAGCGAGCATTCAGCCTAGAGAAGTAAGATCTCAAGGACATCCTCTTGCTATCCTTGATAGTACGACGGGCTTTCGCACGAAAAACTCTAAAGTTATCTAAATTTCTTTGAGTTGGCCGCAAGTTAAAATTATTTAATGCAGCTTTACGATCGCTGACTACCTTTTTACAGTCATCGTCGTACCATGGTTTATGTGGGCGTTTTGGATTTGCCGAGGTTTTTGGAATAGTTTGATCAGCTATGTCATGAAGAGTTTTCAACGCAATAGTTCTGTGAGGAATGTTTCGATTAACGATTATCGAAACTCCACAGGTCGCCTTGTCCCGGGTATCACAAATATGATTGTATAGAGAGTATTGTTTAAAAGATATCACTTTTCTTCAAGAAAGTTTCTTGAAGACAAAAGGCAATAGGGTTGTGTTCATTTAAAATTAAGCTGATTTCATCATAATTTGGTTTCAAACCTCTACAATTCCATTGAATGATCTTATTAGTTTTACCATTATTTAGCGTTAAGCGATTTTTAATTTTATTTTTATTTTTGGCCTTAGATTTAGGAGAGGTATTAGGAGACTCAAGCAGTGACATCTCCACTGATGAATCCTCCTCCCTGGAAAAAGTCAGCTGAAGTGGCACCTCGACTAACTTTTCATGAGAGGATGGAAGTGGCAGTGCAGCTGCTGGCTCTGAAATGTCCATGAGCTGTTCGAATTTGTTATGCAGCTCAATAGGGCCGTTAGACACATTTGGCTGCTCCTTGTGCTCCCTAGTTGAAGGAAGTATTAGGCTTCACGACTGGGGAACTACTAGACTTCACAGTCTTAGAAGAACCCGCTTTGCAATTCTGAGAAATTGACGTGCTCTTGACATTGCCAGAGCTTGTCGATTTTGTGTTTGATTTAAATGAAAAAGTTTGATTAGGTGAACAATTTAGTTTTGGTTTGTTAAGTTGTATTTGTTGACTTTTGTTTGGATTTGATACTTAGGAAGTATTCTTTGTATTTTGAATTTCTGAATGTGGTTCGTATTGCGTACTTGCATCCCTGCATTCTATGTGTGTTGCTGTTGTTTTGAGAATAGATGCGTAAGAGGTCGGACTTGAAATGTTATATTTTCTTCAATCAATTTTCGTGCTTCTGGAAAGGGAATGTTTTGTGTATATTTAACTGTTATGATTTCTTTTTCTTTTTTGGATTTTTCACATAATTTTAAATTTGCGTGATGTCCTAGACCGCAGTTGGTACATTTCAGGTCGTTAGGACAATCTGATTCGTTTTGCTTGAATGCGGCTCGCCACATTTACCACAAAGTTCTTCTTTAGTACAACTGGACTTGTGGTTCCCAAAGGCTTGGCAATTGTAGCAACGTAACGGGTTTGGAATGTAGGCGTCAACATGTAAGATATGCCACCTTATTGTTCTTGGTAAGACGGGTGTTGCAAATGTGAGGACGATAGTATTTGTATTGATAATTGCATCATTCTTCTTTATGGTTATTCGGCGAGCCGCAGTTACCAACTGTGGCGCAAGCCTTTGGAGATGTTCATAGAGGTGTGAACGTAGCATTTGATTTTTGTGTTTAACATTTGTGTAATTGTTAATAATTATATGAGTGATATTTTTTTCAGTTTCAAAAGGAGAGTTTTGTTCTTTAATTTTTGGATTTACTTTATATGTCCAGCGATGGAATGGTCAGTTTTCTGAATGACAAAAGGTGACATATCTGCAACTGGCCTTTCCCCGTTTTCCGATTCGATGATGAGAAAACGAGGAAAGGACTGGTTGATCACTGGTTCCTCAGTATCGGATTCTTGTTCTGTTTTTTTACGTTTATGTGTAGTTTGTGCGTTTTGTGATGCCATGATGGGCGTTAAGAATGCATCTTCTACGCTTCTCACTCACCTCGGAGTCCAACAAGGGGACAATTGCTGTGAATATCCAACAGTCAAAATGCCAAGAATACGTAGAAGGTATACTCATATAAAGCTAACGTATCAGACCCCCCATACCATCCAGCGGACATAACCCCTTAACTAAGAAGTCAAAGAGCCGCACCTATGTTCCGCCTAAAAAGTGGCATGAGTACTGTATAGCCATATAGCGTTTGGAAATACATGATTAACCCTTGCGCCACCGCCATACAATACCCTGTCTATATAATGTTTAAAGTAGAAAAATATAAAAGGTAAGTAGAATACAGTGTACATGTACTGTCTGAATAATAAAGCTCGGATCTCTTTTAGCTCTTTTATCGGACCAAATCTGACCGCCCGTCTAGTTGAAATCTGTACCAAAGTGGATGTAAAATTGTGCAATCTCTTTACACTAAATACAGTATTAAAACGGCTCAAGTGTTCAAAGCTGAGCTTCAGAATTCACGTTTTTCGTATATCAAAGTGTACTGTGATTAAAAAGCCTACAACAGCAGAAGTTTTATCATTTTCTGACTCGCTGCAATCCTTTGTTTACAAAACATCTGGGGATTTCCTTGGAATATTATGCGGAATTTAGTGAGAAGTATATACATAATATAACGGAAATTCCCGAGTTGGTTTCTATTTCCCTTTAGTATATATTTCCCATTTGACATTTGTAACTACGCTTTATGCTATTATGTAAATGTTTACATGTTAACTCTTCAACCTGATTTAAACCCCAGAGACATTTTTCCCAGAGATCATTCCAAAACGGCAGACATATTGTCAACCAGTTTGTGTTTGTGATGTCACATTGCTTGCTTATTGACACTGTCATTCTTGTTTGTTTGAATGCGTGTCTTTTTTGGTTAAGCTTGTTCTGTGAAAGGTACATTTCTTGTTCGACCTTTACATCTATTTCCATATTACATTTGTTCATTTGCAAGCAGCAAAAACATGGACACGTCTCTTTAAACTTTAAATGTATGAATACTTGCTAGCTGCATTTTTCTGCTAGAAGGCATCTGGTGTATTAGCTGCTACTGCTTATGAGATCGCCTAAGGTAGTCATTAAATGAGATCATACGACTAATTTTGTCTATCGTTTCAATGAGTGCAATAGCAAACACGAATATATATGTACTTTGGGGTTTCTGGCTCAAAGCTCTCGCTTTGCTCGAGTTTGATCCAGAAACACCCAAAATACATATATAAGTAAATCACCATAAAATGGTGATTTACTTGATTTATTAAAACATTTTTAGAATAGGGGTAGTGAAGATTGCAAGTTTATTTTTTTTTTATAGTTATCAAAATTACATTCAAATTAACAATTTTTCGACCTTGAATACAATGGTGGTGGATCATACTCAAACACACTACTAAAACAATAAATCACACACTTTTTAGACTTTTTTGTAAGGTTGCCATTGCTTCCTTTCTTCCCTGCTCTACTAGTTCCTTTTTTTTTAACTTCACTTATTTCAGCCTTTTTTTGTTTGGTGTCCTGTTTTAAACTATAATATTTATCCAACTCATCTAAAATCATCTTAAACTCTTGATCAGATATTTGTGCATCACTCAACGCTTTTGATATTAACTGCTTTATACTATTTAACTTAGCCTCCGCCAAAGTTTTTATTTCATGATGTTTTTGAGCTTTTGCATTAAGCTTGCGTCTGATAAAATTAATACAAACACCTGTAGCTCCACATACTATTGCTGCTATTTCTAAAGGTAACAAAACTGGAACAACAAATCCAATCCCAGTCATAATAACACCTGCAGATATCAAGGTAGTGTCAATTCCATCTGTAATATTAATACCACGTTTATATTTTTTATAAAGTGACTGACGTATATCTCGTTCTGTAATTAACTTTTTTTCAATCTCTGAAATCTTTTGTAATCTATAATTGTGTCCGTCTTCCACTGGCAACTCAGGATATATACTTGGTGCTGTCGGTTGCTTCGGCATTGTTTTTTATTAATAAATAAAAAATTAAATTAATTCAATTAATAATGATGCCACCGTATTTACAGCGGTAGCGTTAGCAATTTTGCATACAAAGTTAACAACAGAACCAGCACCAATTTCTAAAGGTTTATCAAAGTTATAATGATTGCGTGGGATGATGTGAAGCGTTATACCATAATTTGGTTGTTCAACACCATTGACAGAAACTATTACAGATACGTCACCAACTAATCGTTCACATGCTAAACCTATTCCCATAATCCGTCCACGGCGTGTCATCACATGCCCCACATTTAAATTCTGCTCCACCATTACCAAATGAGAGTATTCTAATCAACACAAGTGGGCCCTTAGCCTCCGCAAATATTGTTATAATCCCATATTTAAGATTATCAACTCTATTTTTTAAATGATTAAACTGGTTAACAAAAGGCACAATTCGCCTATATAAATCTTGAACATCATTTATCAAAGCCTCTAAGTCTTCTGTTTTTGTTAGGTCTTGTTGGTCCAAATATACTCATTGTTTTTTTATAAAATATATTTTTTAAATAATTTCTAAAACACAACTCATAGGCAAACCGTGGTTATCTATTTTGTTGCCATACTCATCTCTGACTTCTACTTTTAATTCAGAAATTGCACCATTCATAAGACAGTGATATTCAGGATAAAAACTTGTATATACTATATCTCCAAACTGCTTATTTACTACAGGCACAACCCCTATAATAGTGCTTGGTGCGCCATTGAAATAATTACTACTCGTATTAACTTGTTCCAGATGAACATATAGCTGTTTATAAGGAGCTAGATTATTGGGTAATCTCCCATATTAGTACCAGTCAACCATTTTCTGTCCTTGAATCCAAGCATATATGAACGATCGGTTGACATTCGTGTCTCTATTGGCGTATGTAAAATGGCTGCACCAATTTGGACAATACTGTCCAGGATAATATTTTCATTTAGCTTTTTAATTTTTTTTACCAAGTCTTGAAAGTTATAAAGTCCACCTGGTAAATGTTCTATCTTATCTGGGTTTCTTGTTTTTACGATTTCATGATTAATATTATACCAACCGATAGTGTATGTAAAACTCGTTAATGCAACGCGCTTAGTTCCATCTCTATTATCGATATACTGTTGTAAATTAATAGAGTTGTCTATGTTTGAAATTGTATGAAACATTTTTTTTTAATATATATATAAAATACAAATAAAAATGATTTCTAAAGAATTCAAATATAACCCGGGTGCTCACTATTCAAATACTTTTAGCAAGAAAGTGATAGATATAATAAATCAAAACATAGTCATTACATCAGACGGTAAAGGCTTCAAAGCATCATTTCAATTTTTTTTTGAAAAATACAAACTCCCATATGTTAATGATGCTATAGTCCAAAGCTGGGGAACAGATTGGATGTTATTTTGGCAGAATCAGTTGAATTTTGCTATTTGGTGTGCGACAACTGGATGTGGCATTGATTTCAACAACCATCTAAAAGCTGATGCCCTGGTTGGTTCGTTATTTCGATTTCATGCCTACTACCAAGTCAGAAGAATATTATTTGAGATGGGTGTAGCAATGCCTCAAGACTCAAATTGGAATGCGTTTAATAACACATATAACCGAAACGCATACGAGAGAATATGCAAGGAGTTTAATGTTGACTTAATTTTAGACTGGAGACAAAAACAAAGCTATAATGATGGGCTAGGAACAATTTATAATTACTGGACAAATATTGGTTATCATCCTTTGATAAATACTGTATACGACAACAAAACAATGAGTTTTACAGTCTATGAGAGTGATAAAACATATCACATTGATAACATTGCACAAGGATCTGAGGCTGACAATAGCTGGTCTACTTTTATACTAGATTGTTCATCTGGATTTACAAGAGCTGGAGTAGAAAGAATCAATGAAAGCATAAGAACATACTGCTGGGCAATTCTTGGTTCACAATCACAAACAAGAACTGATATACTTGGAACTGGAACGGCATTTGATGCACAGAAACAATTTTTAGCAAATGTAGAGGACGCAATAAATAGCCCCATCAACTTGCCCAGTCAAATTTCAAGATATGAAAACACCCTAAAATATGCAAGAAGTAAAGTAAATTTTGTCTATGGAAGTGGATTGTACATGTCTCCGAGTGACATGGAATTAAGAATCGGAATAATACAAGACTACAATAATGAAATTGTAATAGCAACCGATGCACAAGCATTAGGATTGAATAATGATGTTAATGTAAAACCAGTGCCACCCAAAACATATATTCAACCTTTTCAAGGCATCACGACAAAGAAATTTTTACCGGGACATTCTGACTTTGATAAATCAATAAATAAATCTGTGGAGCATAACCCACCAGAAATACAAAAAATAGCGATTGAACACGAAGATAACAAAACAACCATAATTGTTGGTACTATAGCAATAGGTCTTGCTGCATTACTTATTTACGAGATTTAAACCACTCTTTGGCTGCCACATACAACAACCCGGAAACAAACACAAGCAAAGCCCATAGATTGTTACCAAGCCAATTAATAACATTACCTGTTGCAGATAAAAGCCATGATACTATTGCACCAATAACTCCTGGAAGTGCTGCAGCAGCTTTACCAGCTAGGTTGGCAAGAAGTTTACCAAGATTAAGTAGTTGTTTTTTTATCCAGTCTTTTACACTTGATGGATCAGGCTTTGGAGTTGGAGTTGGCGCAGTCCCTCCTCCCGTTGTAGGAATAATGGCCTCAACTAATACCCCAATAATCATACCAAACGCAGTCAGGATACTAACAATAGTAATACCTTGCTCCCTAAACAAGGTTTTTATTCTCTCACCAAGAGTTGTATCCTCGTTTTTTCTTTTATTCTGCTTACTTGGTTACGAAAAGCTTTTCTGTTCTCATTGATAGCATCCATCCTTGCACCTCTTTCAACTTCAAGGTCTCTGGTGCGATGGCTAATTCTTTTTATCTGGAATTCATCATCGTCAGTTCTAACTTTTGTTTTTCTCTTATTATGTCTTTATCAAGTTGTGTGAGATTTGCTAAGTTATTGGTGAGTTCTTCCTTGACAGTTGTCATCGCTTTTACTATTCCATCCATTTCACGCTTGTCTATATTTGTTTGTGTTTCAGCATCAGGACGCTTGTCTATATTTGTTTGTGTTTCAGCATCAGGACGCTCAATCACATCCCAGTGATGGAGAGCACTCTCCGTTGACTGTGCTGTTTTATCAATAACACGTGATAAATCTTTTAATGGAATATCATCCACATTATCTGGTAAATCGTTTCTTGTGCTCTCCAACCGTTGTTGAGTTCCCTGTGATACTTTTGTTTTACTGTCATACTCCGGTAAATTTAAAAATTGTCTTACCGCCCTTGTTCCCCCAGAGCCAATAACCCTGTTATATTCATTTGCCAAAGAACCAAGAGCAAGAAATGTAAAAGAACCTTGCATGGCAGTTATTCTTATTTTTTTATCACCAACATCCCAGTATAATGTTTTGCCATTAGCTGATACTTTAAACTGGTCATAATCCATTTTGTCCGGTGCCATCTGATATCGTTTTTCTATTTCATTATAAAAGGATTTTACAAGATTTTTTTTTGTATATTTTAAGTGTGGATTCTGCCAGGTTTCCCCTGAGTTCAGCAATATGATCGCTTTGATTAATAAGACTTTTTTGAGCCGGCTCATCAGGCTACATTGGTAAATCATCATCATCAAAATCATAATATTCATCATAATCATCTGGATCGAACGCAGGATTGTCATATTCAAATCTTCCTTCAGCCATTGTTTATTTTATTTAATTTTAAAAAATATATTTAAAAAATAAAAACAATGTCAGCTTACGGAAACAAACTCAACCCTCATAGAAAACTAAGAGAGCCTCATGGTGCCAAGGGCATCCGCACAAGTGTAGTAATAACTAATAGTCCATCAACAATAGACAAAAACCAGCAACTGCTTGTGAGATTTCCCAATCTAAGTACTAATGATGTGATAGTTCCACGTACTGCTCGTCTTGCCTTTGAAATAGAACTTAAAAGCAGAACAGACGCCAACGCTACTCTATTTCAAAATCTGGGTAGAGCAATTGTGAAAAAAATGACAATAAGAATAAGTGGCAATGAAGTCATGTCAATAGATGACAGTGATATATATCATTGTTATGTAGATTTATGGAAAAGCCCAACCGAACGATTAAACTTAGCTTACCAAGATGATGAAGCTATAGCAGCAGCTTATGGAAATAGATTTTGTATTCCACTGGACTTTGAAATGTTAGAAAGTCATATGCCATTTTATCAAGCGGGGCTTGGTATAGGTTAGAATATGAATTAACGTTTAACGATTATAACAAAGTTATCAAAAGCACTGATGCTGATGCATCTTATGTAATAAAAAATATCTGCTTGGAATTTGATACAGTAAGTGATGTTGAATTAGCCAGACAAATAAGACAGCAAACCAATGGTAAGATGTCATTTATGTATGATCGTATCTTGCGACATAGAAAAATAATAGCAAAAAAATCTGATACTCTTTGGAACATCAACATTAATGTACCAGCACGGAGCATGAAAGGTATTTTAATGCTGTTTGAAGACCCAGAAAGAACAGACACGGAAACCTATTAAAACCCAAAGATTGAAAAGATTGAAATGACAATAGAGGGAGTACCAAATCAGTTGTATAGTCAGGGCATGAAGGCATATCAACATTGGGATGAAATCAACAAATATTATGCCTTGACCTCAAAAAGAAACAAAGAGACAGAAATAGCAGCGAGGGACTTCAACTTTACCAATGTTTCTCTTGAGACTTATCTGACAAAATCATATGCTTTGTGGCTTGACCTTAGAACATGTGATGACAATTTATTACACGGCAGTGGAAGAAGAATAGAAAACGGCATTGAAGGCATAACGATATTAATAAATAAAAAAGCAGATGCAGATCAACCTTTAAATATTTATATATATATAATACAAGATGCGCAAATCAATTTCGAAGATGGAAGATTCAAAGAAGCAGGATACTAGTTTACACAAATATCCTAAATATTCACACAGTGCCATTATCTGTGGTCAGACAGGCTGCGGCAAAACAGAGTTTGTTCTTGACATACTTGAACAAGAGTATGTTGGAGTTTTTGAACATATAATTATATTGTGTCCAACCATAGAGTGGAACGAGGCTTATAAAAATAGATCCTGGATAGGAGATGTGAAAAACCCGAAAGATAAAAAAATAATAATTGTCAATACCGTTAGCAAAGGCAAAGAAATGTTACAAGAACTGTTGCATTTATTTTTCAATAAATATGCTGGCAAGCCCACATTATACATCATTGATGATTGCTCCACCACAAAGGAATTAACAAAGAAAAAAGATATGTTGTCAGAGTTGGCATTCTCTGGTCGTCACGCCAAACAATCAGTGTGGGTCATTTCACAGAGATATAATTCTGTATTGAAAGATTTAAGGGAGCAAGCAAAATGGTTGTGTATGTTTTACACCAAGGACAGAGATAGTTATGAAAATTGTTTGAGAGAGAATGATGTTATTCCAACGCTGGAGGAGAGAACCAGAATAAGAAAAGCTTTAGCTAAGACTAAATATTCCAAGTTAATTTTGAGGATTGACCAACCAACTGGTTATTGGGTTGAATAATTTTTAACAGCATTGCTATTTTTTTAACAGCATTGATTTGTTACTAATAGTAATACTAACAGCAAAGTAGCAATACTGACATGAAAATATAATGGAAATATCAGGAAATATAGTAATGCTTATAGCATTGCTCATAGTAAATTAACAATGCTAATAAAAAAATAGCAATATTAATAACAATGCTATTAACAATACTAACAATTACTAGTTACATGAATATCGCAGCTGGTTGATTTATGTTTTATATTTATTTCAAGATAAAAAATAAAATTATTATTATAAAAATGAATGCGGAAGAACTATTACAAGATATATCGGAAGGTTTCACAGAACGTGATGAATCAAAGCAACAAGAAACAAAAAAAGAAAGATTATCAGCCATAGTGGCTGGCGGTGGTAGTCGTCAATATTTGGGTAAAGACATACAACTCACAAATATAGATAGCATGTCCCCGGATGAAATTAACAAACTTTACTGCAGATATGAAGCAAGGCTTGGGACAAGTATCACCAAGACTTTAGGCAATTCTTTTATTAACTTGTATGTGATGGGAGTATCAAAATATTTTAATGTAACCAATCCACCAAAGCTGATAGAAGATTTGGAGGAAGACCCATTTATTAATCATGCTTTGACAAGTGCTTGTTGTGAGTTGTATTATAGGTATGGGATGTGCTTAGCGCCATTTACAGCAATACTGACAACTGTTAGACATATTGATTTTAATAAAAATAAAAATATAGATAATATAAATGGAGAACCAAGAGAGTGAAGTTATACCTGTTGTTACACAACCTATTGAATAACAAAAAGTAAAACATCCAAAACGATTAGAGGCTGGGAAAAAAGGAGCAGCGGCAAGAAAGGCAAAGCGATTGCTTCAAGATGCTGCAAAGCAAGATGCTGCAAAGCAAAATGAAATAACAAAAATAACAATAGATGAAGAGGAACCAGAAATCAAAATAAACGTATACAAAAATTATATTCCACCCTGTCTGGTTTTATTAGGCATTGCTGGGTTGGGTTTGTATATTTATAACAAGAAATCTGCTACGCAACCTGTAGCTGTGCAACCTGTTCATGTTGCACCAAAAGACCCGTTTGATTTTTAATAATTTACTTTAAAAAAATAATCATATAAAAAAAATGGCAGCAAGTATTGACGGAAAACAAATTGTAAATATGATGTATCACGCTGGAGTGGAAACACTTCTAACTGTTGGATATTCTGAGATTGGCAGAAAACTACTAAAAAAACCAGCCCCTAAAGTGGATTTTAATATGGTAGATGTTGGGATGCTGTCTGTCGATATAATGTTAGCAATGGCTACAAAGGATATGCTGATTAAGCAAGGTATTATTCCTGCGGATATTATGAAATAATTTTAAAAAAAAATATATAAAAAAATGGCAAGTGCAGTAGCAATGATGATAGGTGGCGCATTAACAAACGCATTGGCGTTTAGCGGTTCAAATTATTTCTTTTCAAAAATGGGAAGTCATTCAGATGAGGAAAGACAAAGGCATGACAAAGCAGTGGAACAATTGAACGCAGCACAAGCGGCTTGGAATAAAATAAGAACAGAGAGATTAGATTTTATTAATAAGCAACTGCAAAAAGAGCATCATGCAGAGCAGACTTTTGATGATGTAGACCAAGCTATGAAACAGTATTATTATACAACTGGCAAACATTTGCTTTTAGAACCGGAGCCCAAGTTAAATGATTTTTATACACCATCCCCGGATCAACAGAATAGAGAAATTACGTTTATTGTGGTGGGCATGGCTGCAACTGGATTTGTGGCGTATAAACTGAGTTCATAAAAAAAATAGTTTAAAACTATAATTACTTTAGATTTGGAATGACTAAGTATGTTAACTTTGAAAAGACTAAGTCATATGCGTGATACCTATTTTTTTTGTTGTTGTTTTTACATGGTTTCAATCCAAGTGGTCGCAAATAATACGGTGGTTTAGCACTCTTCTCTAATTTATTTTTGAGATGATCAGGCGCCCATACTTCACCATTGTCTAATAATGACAATACCATGGATGGACCATATTCGGTATCTACTATTTTCGTATCTGTAATAGTGTATATTTTATCTATTTCCAAGTCTGTCCATTTCTTTGTGCTATTTTGATATTGCTCTTCAAGCAGTTCCTCAAATTGTGCAGTTGTGATATCCATTTTTCTTTATAGTTATATAAAGTTTAATCTTTAGTAGAAAAAATGGAAAAGATTTATTACAGCCCAAAAGAATTTTGGAAAGGTTACTCAGCAGTTAAAAAATTGGCAAAAGAGGCTGGTGTCAGTGAAAAAAAGGCATTAGAATTTTTAAAGAAACAAGCTGTGTGGCAGATTTATTTACCAGCACCAAACAAAATAGTTAGACCCAGGTTTGATGTTTCTGCTAAGAATGGAGTGCATCAAGCTGATTTGGTATTTCTGCCGCATGATACTTTTGGCTTTGGTCGTGGCCGCAAGACATATAAATATGCGTTGACTGTGGTTGATATGGCAAGTAGATACAAAGAAGCAGAGCCACTGACTTCCAAGGATAGTAAAGAAGTTGCTAAAGCATTTGAAAATATATACAGTCGACATTTGAAATATCCAAAGTTATTACAAGTGGATCCAGGCAGAGAATTTATGGGTGCAGTATTACAGTTGATGGCAAAACATAATGTAAATATCAGACGAGGCAGAACAGAAATACACAGAGACCAAGCTATAGTGGAAAGTTTTAACAGAACATTAGCTGAAAGATTGTTTGGTTATCAGTATGCTAAGGAAATAGATTCGCAAAAACGCAACAGAGAGTGGGTAAAGAGATTACCAGAAGTTGTTAAAGCAATAAATGCGGAAACAAAAAAGCCTCCTCCTGTTGAAACAAAAATATTAAAAGGTGATCCTATCTGTATAAATGCAAGTGTAAGATATTTATATCAACCCGGGGAACAAGAAGGTGGAAGACGCATAGCAACTGAACCAATGTGTAGATATTCACAAGATTAAAAGTTATATGGTGACGCAAGGTATAAGAGTTTATTATTTGAAATAACCAGCGCCACAAAGAGGATTTGTCAAAGAAGAATTACTTATTGTTCCTGCTAATACCCAAATTCATAAGTTTTTATAAAATCCATGTGCATCAGTTTTAATACCGTCTGGTGTTATGTATCTTTTAGAGTAAAATGGTGACAGTGTTACTTTGTTTACTTTTATGCCATATATCTCATGCTTTATTGAGCGTATCATATTCATTTCATGGGTGTATTTTTTCTTGCCAAACAATGCATCCTTGTAGTTCTCAAAGTTTATGTGTTTTTCGACTACATATTTTTTTACACCCTTTGCTTTCTTAATAATCTGCTCATTCACTTTCAAAATGGAATCTTGTTTGGATCTTAATCAACCAGTTTTAATTTTCTATCTTGAAAAACTTGTTTTAGTTCATTTATAACATTTTCTTGTAATTTATCATATTTCTGCTTTTCTCGTTTACGTTGTTTTTTTTGCACGTCGTCTCTTGAGTAAATTTTCTAATGTTTGAGATTTAACCTCTTTTGGAGTTTCATTTGGAACTTCTTTAAAAGCATCTGCCATCTTTCTAAGCTGATCATCATTAATTATTCCTTCCCGGTGTAATTGTAAAATGTAGTGAACGTCTTCGGTACTCATTTTTGTAATATATATCATATTATTTTTCTTTTCTTAAAATAAAAAAATACTTATTATAACAAAAAAAAGAAAATGGAAAACACTGAGATAATTAAAAACATTTGCCAATTTCTCAAAGTTGGAGATCACGAACCTTGTAAAAATAAACCAACAAAAGATTCAAACTACTGCAGTTTACATAAATTCAGATTAAAGCAAAGTAAAGTTTTACGGTGTCTAAAATGTGAAAAAGGTACAAGTGCAAAATATCAAATTTGTGTTGGTCGTGGTGCTCATATAGTTAGATTACGACATAGATACTGGGAAGTAGTAAAGCCATATAGAGATGTAATGCGAAAAAATCAAACTGTATGATTTTCTAGTAAAAATTCATAGTTTATTATATTCGTGTTGGGTGTAATTTTGATAACTTATAAAAAAAATTAAACTTGCAATCTTCACTACCCCTATTCTAAAAAGGTTTTAATAAATCAAGTAAATCACCATTTTATATATCACGAAGATAGCACCTAATGAATATCCGGGATTATTCCTTTGTTAAAGCAAGAAGCCATGCCAAGGGATTTTGTTGTCAGATAAATTATGTAGTTGATGGAAAAATCCAATTAGTGTCTCGATACTTATTACTTATGAACGTGATAATTCAATGTTTATCCGGATTCTTACGGAGTTGTGTTAAAAATCTAATACAGTACCAATATAATATAATTCAACCAGGTGCGATATTTAGTAATAAAGGCTGGCGTTTTCCAATTTTATGGTCCATACAATTCTAGGTTCGCGACTTGCCGGCCTCTTGGTCTCAAAATTGCCCGTGAACGGTTTATTTTCCCTTCGTCATTGTAGCAATCTCCTACGGCATGAGAGATTGTCTGTGTTAGAATTTGTCTTTGATCTTGTTATAGAATGTGTTATATCTGAGTAAAGTTGTGAGGAGTTGTGTTTATTAATATGCCTGCGGTTGTCGTCCTTTCGTCGGACAAATAAAGCGACCCTATCCCCGGGAACCTGCGTCCCTACATGCATCAAGTCAGCATAGTCGCGCTGGTTGCTTAACATCGGTAGGTAACGTGTACATCTTACAGTGGTCCACAGTCCAACTGTATTCTTGTGATGACGTAGTCGATCAATGCGTACACTTTTTACAAAGCCCAATTATGCCTTACAAATTACGCTCCGTTACGCTACACGAAATCAACGTAGCGCTGATGACAACGGACTGTAGGTAGACTCAAAATACAGACAGTCAACTCTCCACCTACTTCATACTTGCATCCTCCTGGGTCGTCCTCTGGAGCTATTCACTCCAGGTGGTATGATTGAAGAGACCCGCCTATTGAGCCGCAGAACAGATTACAAGAAGCTAATTTTCTGTGCTGGATGTTTTCTTCACGGCGTACACAGGGCGGTGGCTTAACAGATGGGCAATTTCAATTCGCAGTTCAAAAGCGGTTAATTTACGATATTATTTACTTTCAAATGGATTCATAAGATCGCATAATATTATTGAAAACGTTATCATATATATATAGCAACAAACCCTAGCTTGAAACTGGCCTATTGCAGTACATGTATATCATGCGATATCCACATTGCAGTACATGTGATACCATAAATTCTGCAGCACATGAATGTTATAAAATATTATTAATAGTGTTTCATGATAGAACACATTAAATGCAATACCGTTTTTCACGAGGACATCAGTAATATAATATATATACAAAGTCAGCAAAAGAAATGAGATATATTTAGAGAACCAACACTCAGGTAAATTTATCGCCATTATGTTACTTACTATGAAGCGTTGAAAATGAATTCATAAAAATGACGTCGTAAAAGTGTGGTTACATTAAACTAACGAGATGGAAAATGTCGATATCATCCCTGGTTAAGTGCTCAATAGTTTTACATTAAATAAGTAGAAAACTCATGGTATGATGTTTTCTGTTTAGACCCCTTATCAAATAGGCAAAGAAAGAGTCATATCTTTGATAAAGGTAGGTGTAACAGTCGAACAGGAAATATAGATTTCATATAGCACAGTCAACCAAAAACTCGCATTAAAACAAACAACAATTACAACGTTAATCAGAAGCAAAGATATGTGACATCGCTAAGGTAACGGGTTGAAAACAGTGCTGTAATGATATAGTGACAATAGTGTTATAGTGACAATAGTGACAATATTGACTATAGTGACAATAGTGACTATAGTGACACTAGTGACAATAGTGACAATAGTACTATAGTGACAATAGTGATATATTGACATTAGTGCTTTAGTGACAATAGTGATATATTGACAATAGTATCACAAGTGACAATAGTACTATAGTAACAATAGTGATATATTGACAATAGTGCTATAGTGACAATAGTGACAATAGTGATAATAGTGACAATAATATTATATTGACAATAGTGACTATAGTGACAATACTACTATATTGACAATAGTGCTATATTGACAATAGTGACTATAGTGACAATAATGACAATAGTGAAAATAGTATTATTTTGACAATAGTGATATTTTCCAGGATGCACCAACCCTCTATATAACCCTTTTGTCATTCCAAGAAAATAGGACAGTGTAAATGACGAAATTTCCGCCATGCCATATTCTCTAACAAACAAAGCAATATTAATATGCAATATAAGAGTAACAATAGATGATCATGTGTATATATGAATATAAAAAGAAAGACTAAAAATTCACAATGCAAGTAGTCAGTGACTTGTCAGTAGACAGACCAGCAAGAGAACAAATCATGAAGGATACGACAAGATAATATTTAAGACAAACATCAAACGTTATACTATGTATGCGGTAAGTTAATTTATTTGAGAAATATAACCCCTATCAAAATCAATGGTCAGGACATACATTCAATACTGACTTAAATAGTCAGTATTTTAAATTATTCACTAGTCGGTCGGGGGATGCATATAACTAAATATGAGAATGATCAGACATTTCGAACTCTCAGAGTTGATATATCTCAAAGAAAAGTAGAACCTGTTCATTACCTTTTAAACATTCGGACGTTGGATTTTTTGTTGTTGATTTTTGCAATTTAACTTGTTCGGGTTAGCTCAGTTTATTAAAAGTTACCTTATTGAGTTCAATCAAATATACCATGGACGGAGCCTCAAAACCGTTATCAAGAGTAAGTCATTCAGCTATCTTTTAAAAGTTTACGATGTGATATTCTAGAGAAACATTTCAATTTACCCATATCACAAAACGGTGATCAAAATGTAGTTCGATATAAACGTAAGTATAAAAAATCGTAATAAAGGCATATGACGTCACAAACACAAAAAGAGTTGACGGTAAGGCTACCGCATTGGAACGGTCAGTGGCAAAAATGCCGCTAAAGGTTAAAGCTAGGTTCTAGGGTGCAAACCTCAAACTTACCCTACTGTGATCCGAATTAAACGGGACAGTGTAAACCAAAAATAATCCCGCAATTAACTATTCTCTAACCAACAAGGTAGCATTAATAGGCAATATAAATAATATACAAAGATCCTCGTGTATATATTTATACAAAATAACAATAGCCTAGAAAGCCACACAGAAGGTACAGAGCAACAAGAGAATAAACCATTGAGGGCACGACAAGACAATACTGCAGACAAACATCAAATATCACCGTCCTTTTGGGCTTAAGGTAGACGTCATCATAGCCTGTCCAGTCACCACACAGTCGAAGAGGAAACCATAGTGGCGAACTATAAATGGATCCACAACCGAGCACGCAGTGCGTTGCAAAATATAGGGTCATAACCTCTTTGATAAACCTTTTAACAAGTTTAACAAAGATAATATGAAAGTGATCATGACCAAGGATCTTACGAAGTCTGTAAATCATTTTAAGTTAATAATACAAAAAAGATTTGATAAAAAATAATAGATCATAGATGAAATAAGAAAATTAAAAGACCAAATAGAAGGAAATAAGTGAATTATAGGACTACGAAGACTTTTAGAACTAGACAAAAAAGAAGAAAATTGTAGCAACGCCATTGCAATATCTATTCCATGTAGAAACGGAACATCATACATTTGTATAGTCGTGTGGTGAAAACTATTTCATTTCGTTTAAACTGAATAAAATATCAATTAAATATTAACTAAAAATAATATTTCGTTATTATAAAATGTAATGAACTATTAATATCACCATTTGTAGTACGGTACAATTGCAAGATACCATATCGTTTGACGTTAACCATTTTTGTACAAATTAACTCCGTGAAAGTTTTAACAACACCATATTTTGATGAATACGTTTGAACCTGATAAACATTTATACAAAGGAAAATCCAATACTGCCCACCGGTTTAAAAGATAAGGCAAAGACACGAAATTTTGCTTTTAATGTTTGCGACCTTGCCCATCATGTACCTGGGAGTTATTGTTTTACATATATAAAGAGCAAAACACAGTTACGCAAGATTGCAGTCTTAGCTTTTTTCGAATGAAATTGGCCGAAACACGAAATAGGAAGCGACATACCTTGCCGTTTCGTTCAAAGATTATGCCTACACACACATTATAACCATGAAGTTTAATGAAATTCCAGTCTGAGGTTTGGACGTTGTGACCGGAAGACACGAAGCGTTGCTAAATTTTGAAACTATCAATACGGTCATGCGTAGTATATTTTGCATTAACACGCCTGATATTCGTTAATGTATATTCTCCCCAGATAATATAATGGACAAAATGGTCCTATAAAAACCACGGCACCCAAACGGAGGGACGCACTGTACCACAAACAAAGCGAAACTAAAAACACAATAAACTAGACAATACACAACACAAAGAGTGGTGAAGACAGGGTTATCGACTTGGAACGGTTAGTAGGCCATAACATCCACTAGTTAGCCTAAATCGTACACAACCTCGCAATTATCCTTTCTTCAGTGCTCAAATAGACAAGATAGTGTAAACTAAAGTACTATCCCACAAACCGAAATCTCTAACAACACATCCAGAGAAATAATTCGCATGCAGTGGTTGAGAACGGTTTATGAAAGTGTAGCAGCTGAAAATCACCAAAAGTTCTTATACATTTTTAACAGCACATATTTCCGACTTCGTGACAGATTGTCGATATGCGTATTTATGGTAATTTGTTAAATCCTTTAGCTCCATGTTTCTAGATTACATTTTCCTTTTAACCAGAGAAAATACTCTCTCTCTAATTCTCCATTAAGGCGTATGTATATTGCTCTCACTGGATGCCATTCTGTATTGTATGTGCTACACAATCTCCGAAGATTAATATGCACGAGATATTTGCTGCTGCTAGTGTAGGTGTGTCTACTGTTCAGTGAAAGAAGTTGCCAACAAATTCGAAGTGATCTTTAGTGTTGCCTTCGGAAACAGAAAAATAATAATGTAGTCAGAAGATCAGATTGATTTATTTTGTCACAGAATGAAATCATGCATATGTTTGGTGAGCATGTGTCTATTAGTGTTTAAATAAACATTGCAATAAACATTACTTCGGAAGAAGCTTACCGTGAATATTCAATGTTCGCCGGTATAACTATATGATTGTGTAGAATAATACCAGCAGTCTACAATAACCGCTTCAGGAAGACAAGATATCTTGTTAAAGCGTAACAAGCCGATGCATCATCAATATCCCCTGTCACAATCTTATTGTGTACTTAATGGTTGAAAGGAATTTAAACACCTCTATACCAATAGATTGACACATGGGACAATGTTCCGATAGATTTCTTGATCAGTATTCAAATCATGCTGTGGAAACAAAACTTGATTTGAACTGTCAACTTTGTTGTCATAGAAACACATTACTTTTAATGTATTGACACAATAGATACAGGCACTATTAAGCCGCATTACGAATTCAAGCTTGAAATGTGCATTAAACAGTTCAAACCGGTTTTGGTTGACGATACTTTTATCAGTGTTGGACGTATGCTCCAGAATTGAAAGTTTTGACAAATCGTCTGCCTTCTTTCTACGGAAACTCGACAAAATGGATATAAATCAATTATATATATCAGAAGCTGCCACAACACCATCCGCTTGATATTTTCCGCAATATTTTTATGAATGTATACAGTATTTTGTATAGTGACGTCATATGTTTGTATGATGACGTCGTATGTTCATAACACTGGCACTGGAGCCGCAGATATTATATATAAAAAAAAAAAAAACGATATCCCCCTATTACCTATATAACACATGGTAGACATCTTTGATATGACCAACCTCGTTTCGAAGGCTGAATCTTTGTCAAATTACAGAATTGATTCAAATCATCTACACAGTTCGTTAGGTCTTATTCCCATTTATCACATTCAATTCACAGTTCGTACGAAAACGCACGCTGTGCGGAGAAATTTAAGTAAAATCGCCGATTTCTGCAGTAAAATTATTTCATACCTGACCCGCACTTCCGGTTTAATCGAGAAGTTCCGAATGCCCTAGCGGCTGTTATTTGCAACAGCGTTGTATGCTCTAGTTTGTTTAGCATTCATGATTTAGTTATTTTATTTTTACGAACTTATGGTGTTGACATTTTGACAGACACTTTGCTGGAAAAATACGTCGCTAAAGAATTGTCCAATAGGATCACTTGTTACAAAGACCCATTCGCAACTTCTCGAATATTTAACTGTTTGTACAAACGATACATGATTGGTCTTGATCATCTTCGACGCTTGATTATAAATACAAACGTTTGTCTTGAAAACAAGCAATCGTCGCAGATGATCTAGACTAATCAAGTCTCGGTTGTACAAACAATTAAATATTCGAGAAGTTAGTACAGCCGGAAGTGCGGGTCAGGTATGAAATAATTTTACTGCAGAAATCGGCGATTTTACTTAAATTTCTCCGCACAGCGTGCGTTTTCGTACGAACTGTGAATTGAATGTGATAAATGGGAATAAGACCTAACGAACTGTGTAGATGATTTGAATCAATTCTGTAATTTGACAAAGATTCAACCTTCGCAACGAGGTTGGTCATATCAAAGATGTCTACCACGTGTTATATAGGTAATAGGGGGATATCGTTGTTTGTTTGTTTTTATATATAATATCTGCGGCTCCAGTGCCAGTGGTTCATAATGTCGACTCTGTCTTCTCCAAAATACACCGAACAACGGAACTATCTCGTCGATTTCCGTAATCCAATAGTTTGTGCTTTGTGAATGCTACATATATTGTTCGACCTTTGTATCTACAAGAGTATGATATTTTGGAAAAATATCTGGCTAAATGTTTTTATATTCATCGGTTCATTTTCAAATAAAAACACGAACAAGTCGATGTCAGGCAGTCTCTTATATATCAAATGTATTACTTCCCAACAGCATATTTCTGCTGAATGACATCCGATTTGTATGCTACTACAGCTAAGATCAGCTAAACCAGTTATTAAATGATATTATATGCTCATATACCACTAAATTTGCATTTTCCTTATGGTTACATTATAGCGTCTCGGCCATTAAACACATATCATACATCAAAGGGAAGCTTTTAGTCTACTTTATTTTCAAGAACTATCCCAGACACACTTAAAAAATTGCCAACAATTAGTGGTTTTGTAATGCTTTCACCTACATTCGGTTTTATGAAGGTGCTTACCGTCGGACACGCAGCAAATAAATGTGAATTTCTGACAATTTACAATCCCTGCAATTTTCTCAATAAAATAGGCCAGATTTATTTTCGGAAATCTAAAACAAGACTAAAATCTATAGTATCAAATAACCCCTTCATTGTATTAACTGTTGCCGCATAGGAACAAAGTCTACACATTCTAACAAGATATGTTTGACCGTTAACGGTGCAAAACAGGGTATACATTCTGGTAATTGCTCTCTTTATAATACATATAAATGAGTATAACGCGTATGCCCTATCCTGCACCGAGCTAGGACAACTTCTTCTCGACGAATGGGTCTACTATAAGGACGCCATTCTCCGAGTAACGGTTTAATTGAATGGAGTTTATTGTTACTGATAAATGCCAAGCGGCTTGCGAATATATGTCTTAATACTTTTAAAATCAGTACAAAGCAATTTGGTATTAGATATATGTAAACATAATGCTGCCTTAGAAATGCAACGGGGAAGATATCTTATTAATAAAAAATGATATTACAGTCTG